>CBVK0100240673.1:0-13424 GCA_900067695.1 Picea abies | reverse complement strand
GGTCCGTTACTATCCTTTAACTCCCTATTGTGATGTAATCTACGAAAATCTTGAAACTATCCTAGATTGAACATGTGGGCATGTATGGGCCCGTTACAAACCTTTAAACTTCCCTAGTGTTTTGATCTAAGAAAGAAAAATTTCAAACACTATCCTATCTTTGTAGCATGTGGGCATGTATGGGCCCGTTACAATACTAAGATGTGTTTGAAAAAGAAAACTAAGAGGAGTCCCAAGAAGGGTTGTTGTCCTCTCCTAAAGGTTTTAAACTTTTTTAAGGGAGATGAAATTGTTTCACAATCTTTTTATGATTCTCAAGGTCGCTTGAAGGCACGAGAGAAGAGCATACTAAGCGATTGTAACTCAACTTCTAGTCCCAATGTAAGTTAAATGTGATTAAAAATGATTTCCACCTTATATTGTAAGTCAAAACAAGCCATCCATGTGGCAAAAAGCAAATAAAGGAAATTGATTTTATCCTCCTAAGTGCCTATGTGTGTTTGACTAACCCCTTTATATGATGAGGGGACTAAGTGTGGTGCGGGTTTTTAGAACATGCTTGACATCATTTTTAAGAAGAAAATGGCCTTCCCCACATCCCAACAACTTACAATGTGAAATTTTGCTCAGATGCACGGCCCCTAGTGAAGACAGAGGTGCACAGAGCGCAGGTGCGTGAACATAGATGAGTTAGAAAGCACATGCGCACAGAGAAAAGATGTCACTTAAGCGCATGTGTGCACGATGCGCGTCTGTGGGGTAGAATACCTGCGCACTTGTGACAAGCGGCAGAGAAAGAAAAATCTGGGTGGATTTCTCTCAATTCTCCTTTGAATTGGATGGTTGGCAGGTCGGCTTAGGTTGGTTAGTGCACCTGCAAGTTAAACAATCTAAAAGAAGAGAAAAATAAACCCAAATGAGGTAGGAATTTAATACCTTTCCCCAGTGGAGTCGCCAATCTGTTGCACCTCCTTCGTCACCTTGGTGAGCAAAATCGAGGTGCTTTCATGCCCAGTTGGGTCTGCTGAGCAGGACAGTTGTAGAGGAAAGAGTTAGAGAAAGAAAAACAAAACTATAATCAAGAATTAAACTAATACAAACTAAAATCAAAAGCATAGGGACATAGATATAACAAGAACAAAAAGACCCATGTCACCAATGTTTTGAGGCTGATCTATTGATGAAATCAAAGCACCAAGAAGAAAGGGGACTATGAGTCCCTTCTTCCTCCAAGGGAAGGCTCTTGGACCTTCACAAGATTTCTCTCCTTACAACAAAGAAAATGAAAAATGGTGATGAAAGAACTCTTTGCAAATACACTTAATGGAGAGGTGGACTGCTCAATGAAATGGTGCCAATGTGTTCTTGTCAAGGATGGAGTCCTTAAAACAATATAGGCAGCATAACATTACTTTGAATTCCTTGAGAAAATGAGGTGCATTCATGGCTTTTTATAGCATTGCATTGGGTTATTGTGTAACTGCTTTGTAGTGTGAAAAGAGGCCATTTAGGGCATTATTAGGTCTTTGACCAGCCCACCATTTGGATCCAGCCCGGATTTGGAGGTCAAATAAGCTTGGGAGCTGAACCATAAGTGGTTGGGAGGCCAACCACATTCATAAATGCATCGTTTAGCAGGTGCGCGGCTTTTTGCGCTAACAACCGCGCATCATGCGTGTATGCGTGTATTCTACATTTATGTTCCGCGCATGTGCACGCGCGCCCAATGTCTACAAAGTGCTCTTCAATTTTTCACTACTTTGTACAGTTTTTTCCTTTTTTGAATGTTGTGAGATTAATTCAGGGCCATGAATGACTTCATTACTGTTTGATGATGCTGAGTTCTTGTAACCATGTGCGAACAAAATTTCAGTGATAATAGTAGGGAATAATCCTTGACTCCCATACACATCACGACCATGGGTATCCTTGACCCGCTCCAATTACACACATACACATGTCCGCTTCTGATAGAAAATGCTAGCTAACAGTTGTTCGGGCATGTTAGCATGACAATACTCACATGGGGCCTACTTCATTTATAAAAATATTTAAGAGGGGTGGAACCTTGGAAGCAAACCTCACCCAATTCGAGAATTTAGTCACTAGTACATTGGGCCCATTTTCTGAGGATTTACCAATGCATGTTGTCACCACAATGTCACAAGTACAACGAAGGAATCAACCATTTTTTTGTCGTGTCACCTTCATCGCAATTACGACATTCAAGAGTGTGTCGCAATACCGATGAACACATTCATTTTAAGAGCATCTAACATGCCCCAATCATTTTGTCCCAAATTCATCACGTTGTTGTTGCTAGTAGGTCGGACGATTGACGAATTTATGTCCTTAAAGCAACCAATTATCGATAAATTTTTCCTAGTAGTTCATCACAATCATATCACATGGTCGTTGCTAGTATGTCAGAAGATCAAAAAAAAATTCCTGGTAGTTCATCCCAACTACATCACATGATTATCTCCAAGACGTCGGTCTAGCGATGAACCAACGACAAACCTTCGATGTATCTTCCATAATAGATCAGCATGTTTCCATAGAAAGATCAATGAGTTATCGATGAAAATGTTGTATGTATGACATTTTTATCTAAGCAGGAAAAAGATACTCTAGTCAAATCATCAAAAAACTAGGTCATCAATGGTCCTGAATAAGTGGAACAATAAACAACCCTGATAATGATGTAATTACCATAATTAAATCCATCGTGTTAGTATTTCTATCACAACTAGTATGAACTCAATGCAATCACTAAGCTTGTCAATGGTTATGCTTATGGTGTAATAAGTGTTGTATATTTGACATAATTTGTTAGAATGGCATTAGCACATCTCAATTGATTTCCTATAAGGAACTCAATTATGTCAATATAGATAATTTTTTCTATGAAGGAATAATGGGTCCAGACAACACATTTGCTACTAGATTTATTGGGGCCTTTTTGAGTACCCTGAAATTTGTAGGGCCTTACACCATATGGATGTTTCTAGTTATGGTAGATTTTGAACCTGGTGGTGTGAACATCCACCACCAACATCCTAGAGCTATAGAGATTGGGTATGTTGTGGAGGGGACTCTATATTCTAGTTTTTTTACCTCACAAAACAAGTTCTATACTAGTATCCTCTACAAGGGTGATGTGATAGTGTGCTTCAAAGGGGCGATGCACTTTCACATGAATGTGGGAAGTGAGCCTACTATCATTATGGGGATGTTCAACAACTGCAATGTTGTGGTGGAAAGCCCCCATTCACTCTATTTCGATATGTGAACAATGATGAACTTCTGCAAAATGATTTTCATCTCAGTCAAAGGGAAGTGTGAAGTTCTTGATAGCCAAGTTTTTCCATATTACCCCTCATATTGCATGAGGGTTGCATGTGTAATTTTTATCACATGATTTAGATATTCTCAAGGATATGAGATTGAGATATTATGAATTTAGTTAATTTGGAATGGATCCTTATTCTTCAGTTTGATTTATTTGTATCTTATCCCCTTAGAAAGTCCTATAGGATCACTGATATGACAGTCCATTCTCAGCACTAGGGGTGCACTATTTGTAGGATTGTTTCCATCATACTATACACTACATATGAATCCTAAATGCATTATTGACATTGGAATATGAAGGTGTTGAGCATATGTTCCTATAGTAGACATATTTGCATGCATAGTGATCCAAAATGGATCCAGGAAGGCCTAAAAATAAAAGTTATCGGAATCAGATGAAACCAATTCCATTGTGTCTATATCATTGTGTTTATTCCAGCCATATAATTGTTTTCGCAAATGGAAGTTGTATGTGAAAGTTATCGCATTTTGACAGATTTTCCAAACATGCAAAAAGAAAAATAGTCAAATTCAATAGGTCGTACTGTTGATGTCAACAGTACAACATGTGACGTAAACATGACATCATCATGTTGATGTGGCATCACCAGGAGGTGACACATGTCACTCAAAATTGGCATTTTCAGGTTGTGTTGGAACCTGTACAGATTTGAAACGTGGAACTGTATGGATGACACATGGCAGTCCATACATGATGTGGCCCAATGGCAGGTTGACACATGGAAGTACAAACGATAGTTGGGTTGTACGAATGCTGACATGGTAGGGTGACTGTGTAGTATGGATGATAATGTGTCATGACACGTAGTTGTATGGCAGGTGACTTGGCTCTACGAAAGTGACATGTCAGGTGACATGGTAGGTGATTGGATTATTTACTGTGTTGGTGATTGTGTGGTATCGTCTAATCACAAGGTGAAATGTGGCCCAATCAGAGGGCACCACATGGCACCCTGGATTTTTCCAATATCGTCTAGTTCAAAAATTTGTTATGGCTTTCGAGGGTTTCGAACCCTCAACCCCTGTGGGCACAATGGACTAACTCCCTGGGCTAACTGGCTATGCTAATGGTGGGTCTTAATTGTATGGCGGAAAACTGTGGTTTTGTTTTTTGGGGGGCAGAGGTTTGGGCTAAGCCTCGATCAGTGATGGCCAGCCCCGATCAACCAGGGGCTATGGACTTGGAAGCTACAACGGTTATGTGTAGCATGGAGTGTAGGGTCATGGACACATGGGCCATAACCCACAAGACGAGGAGCCAAGACCAGGGGGGGAAACGCGCCAATACTATCCCATGGCTACATGGAAGAGCGCATGCAACTAGGAGCCCATAGAAAAGAGGTTGTGCCTTGAATTTTCCAAATTTGTGTTTTTTTCACCTTATGTTATGATTCTTTAGCCTGTTTTTAATGGATTTTTCCCATTATTGAGATATCTGGAGCTTAATTTGAGGCTAGATATTGGGAGGAAGTTGGGAGTTTAATGCCCACTTCAAATATATATAAACCAAGGGTTCTTATCAAGATTACGAAGGTTCATAAAAAGATAAATGTTGAGGAATTTGAAATCCAAATCCATTTTTATGCAAAGAAGCCATTGAGAAGGGGAACTTTGTGGGCCAATTCCGGGAGCTACGCTCAATCGTTTTCAGTGTCGTCAGTTGTGTTGGATTATTAAGGTCGAGAAGAATGCATCCAGACTATTTTGTAATCTATTTGACACTTTTCTGATGTACTTTTTAATAATTGAAGATAAATAATAAAGCCTCACCCACTGAGACAAAGGCTTGAAGACATATGCAATCTGTCGAACTCCATTAACAACTTTGTTGTTATGGTTTGTTGTTCTTCGTGCTTACATTATGATATGCATTTCTTATTATGGTTATTATAATATCTCATTAATCTATTCTTCTTTCAATTAATTCCTAAGTGGTAAATGAACTTATGCTTAAAACTTAACCAAGTCTTTAAAAGATCATTTCGGATCAAGTGGTATCAGAGCAGGTTGACGGTTGGTTTTTGAGTTTACATGATTACTAGGAAAAATATGAATCATGGTGAAGGAAATATTGTATAAGTGGATTCAGAGATTAGATGGAGAAAGAGGACTTCTCAAAGTGAGGAGATGGCATCAAAAGAAGGCATGTCTCAGAACTAGATCAAGTTGAAAAAAAAATTATTCGCAATTTCTAAGATGGTAAAGGTCTTATATGAGGATTACTTGGAATGAAAGAGGTGTTTCCAAGGGGAATATTCTAAAAAAGACAAAAATGAAGAAGAAGAGGATCCTCTTAAACCTCCTCCTTCACCTCCTTCTTCTCCACCAACTTCTTCTTCTTCAAGTACAAGTTCAAAATCCACCGCACGAAAACATTCCCATAAACATAAACATAATATGCCTTTACTTAAGCTTGATGTGAAATTTGAATTACCCATGTATGATGGTGAAGTCAATGCTGAGAGGCTTGATAATTGGGTCATATAGATGGAAGTTTATTGAATTGTGCAACAAATTAAGGATGAGGAAACTCAAATCAAGTAGGCATCGCTTCATCTTACAGGAACAAATTCATTTGGTGGCAGAGTAAGTTGCAAAATGGCACGCAACAAGTGAGTAATGTATTTCCATCATGGAGATATTTTTTTTTTTCACTTAGAAATCAATTTTGTCCTTTGGGTTATAAACAGAAGGATTTAATTGAATGGCAAGGTCTTAAACTAAGAAAGGGACAAACGGTGCAAGAATACATAGATGAGTTTTGTAAAATTCCATTAATGTTAAAAATTCCATTACATACCCAAGAAACTCTTATAAAGTACATAGGAGGCTTACCTGCACATATTCATAACACTATTTTTATGTTTGGACCTCCTAATATTGATGAGTTTCATGTTCAAGCAACATACATTGAAGCAGGGAAAACAAGAGTTGGTGTATCAAGGGAATCGTCATCAAGGAAAGAGGACAAAAGGAATGGGAATGGAAAGAAAGAAAATCCAGTGACAAGAAGGGAAGAGAAGCTCTCTTGAAAACATTGCAAGAAATAAGGGCATGATGATGACCATTTATGGCAATTGCATCCCGAGAAGAGACTAAAGTGGTTCAAAGAAAGGAAAGGGAGGCAAACAATTGCAGCAGCAACATGACCAACAAAATTGGGACATGATTCAGGTGATGAGACTAAAATCATAGCAGTTGGTTTGACAGGTAAAATTGGTGATGGATATGATTCTAGATGCAAGTTGTTTCACATAAGGGTGATAATGAAACATACTAAGATCGATACATTGATAGATAGTGGATCTCATTCTAACTTGATTTCAGAGGAAGTGGTTAAACAAATGGTATTGACAACTAAGATGCATCATAAACCTTACTCACATAAATGGATAAGAAACAATCATGAATTGCACATAACAAAGAAATGCACTTTAAAGTTTGCAATTTCATCAAAGTTTGTGGATGAGGTAATGTGTGATGTGGTGCCACTCAATGAGTGTGGAATGGTCTTAGGCAGTACTTATTTGTATGATCACAAATAAATATTCTACAGGAACAGAATCCAGATCACTTAACTAAAGAAGGAAATGAATATGTTGTACATGCTCATCACTTAAAAGCAAATCAATCTCTACAAACAATGGAAAAATTAAGGAAGGCATATTATGCAAGCAACACACCTATAATTGTGCCAAGTAAAGTAATTGATCTTAAGCATGAACATGAGATGGTTGTAGAATGGAAGTTCAATCATAATTTGCTTCAATATAAGATAATGTCATGCAAATACTACAAACATATTATCTCATTTGTAGTCATATTTCTCATGTTATCGTTGTTAATTTTTTCAACATGGATGGTCGTGTCTTCAGTAAGATGTGAAAGAGTACAAGTGGCTAAAAATATGTTGTCATTTGTCATGGTTGTTTTTCAATTGATCTTGCTGAGACAGGTGAACGGAACAAAGTTTAAAGACAAAGGACAAGTGAGGTGGCCTATCCTGCACTTGATGACTAGGTAATGCCCTTTTGGAGGACCAAAAGGTATTAATGGGGAGTCATGATCCAAAATGGATTCAACAAGGCCTAAAAATCAAAGTTCTTGGAATCGAACAAAACCAATGCCATTGCATCTATCTCATTGCGTTGATTTGGCCACATAATTTTTTCGCAAATGGGCGTCGTATGCGAAAGTTAGCATTCTGACCGATTTCCCAAACAGGAAAAAAGTCAACTGGTCAAAGTCAACAGGTCATACTATTGACGTCAATAATACGACAGGTGACATCATGATGACATCATCATGCTGACATGGCATCACTAGGAGGTGACATGTGTCACTCAAAATTGACATTTTTGGGTTGAGATGGCACATGTATGGATTTGACATGTGGAAACATACGGATGACATGTGGCAGTCCATACATGATGTGGCCCAATGACAGGCTGACACGTGGAAGTACGGTTGAAATATGGGTTGTACGGATGCTGAATTGGCAAGGTGATTGTGTAGTATGGATGATTATGTGGCACGACACGTGGTTGTATGGAAGGTGACTTGGTTGTACGAAAGTGACATGTCAGGTGACGTGGCAGGTGACTGGATTATTGACTTTGTTGGTGACTGTGTGGTATGGTCCAATCATAGGGTGACATGTGGCATAATCAGAGGACGCCAGGTGGAACTTTGGATTTTTCCAATGTTCACTAGTTCAAAAATTTGTTACGTCTTCTGGGGATTTCAAACCCTCGACCTCCATGGGCGCAACGAACTAACTCTCCAGGCTAACTGGATGCGCTAATGGTGGGTCTTAACCGTATGCCAGAAAACTATCATTTTTTTTTGTTTGGGCTGGAGGTTTAGGCTAAGCCCCTATCGGCGGGGGCCAACCCCGACCGACCAGGGACTACAGACTCGGTAGCTACAATAGTTATGTGGAGCATGGAGTGTAGGGTCGTGGCCACATGGGCCATAACCCACAGGACCAGGAGCCAAGACCAGGGGGGGTAGAGCACCATTACTAGCTGATGGCCACATGGTAGAGTGCATGCGACCAAGAGCCCAGAGAAAAGGGGTTGCACCCTGAATTTTTCCAATTTGTGGGTTTTTCACCATATGTTATGATTTTTTGGCCTGTTTTTAATGGATTTTTCCCATTATTGGGAGATCTGGTGCACAATTTGAGGCCAAATATTGGGAGGAAGTTGGGAGGTTGAAGCCCACTTCAAATCTATATAAACCATGGGTTATTAGAAACATTAGGGAGGTTCAAAACAGAATAAATGTTGAGGAATTTAAAATCGAAAACCATTTTTATGTAGGGAAGCCATTGAGAAGGGGAACTTTGCGGGTCAATTCTGGGAGCTACGCTCAACCATTTTCAGTGTCGTCAGTTGTGTTGGATTCTTTATGTTGAGAAGAACACATCCAGACCAGTTTGTAATCCATTTGACACTTTTCTTATTTACTTTTGAATCATTTAAGATAAATAAGAAATCCCCACCCACTGAGACAAAGGCCTGGAGATGTAGGTAATCTTGTCGAACCCTCTGTTAACAACTTTGTTGTTATGGTTTGTTGTTCTTGGTGCTTACATTCTGATCTGAATTTATTATTATGGCTTCCATAATATCTCATTCATCTCTTCTTCTTTCAATCAATTTCAAAGTGGTAAATGAAATTATTCTTAAAACTTAACCAAGTCTTTAAAAGATCATTTCGGATCACATAAAGAGCACTTCCATTGAAGACAAATAGAATTTGACTCATGTTGTTTTTTGACCCATCATGAAAACAGAGTGAAGGATTCACTAGAAATCCTATTATTCTTTGAGAAGATTCACACTTACTAATGATTATTTAGTTTGAGTAGGCTCATCCATAACTAGGTAGAATAAGAATGCTCATTTTAAACTAATATGAAACTATGTTCAAACTGTGTATGTCCAGTATATAGTGTTTTCCCTTCAGTTGTCCTTTCTCTTTGTTGGTAAGAGTTGGTCATTTTATAGAGAATATTAGTGTGTCCATTAAATACTTTAATGTTCATCTTTCTCTTAATATTGACTAAATGAAGTGTATATAACAACTAGCAATAAAGGAGTGGGAATACTAGTAGCATCTAGGAGCCAAAAATCAGAAAATGTAGCTGCAAATTCTCCATCGTTGCAATAGAATACTAGAGTAGTGTTGGAATATAAGAGAGTGATGGGTGATGGAAGCATAACATCATGAGAAAATATACCCCCATTGGTATATAGAATAAGGGATTTGGTCGAGAAATTGGTGTATATTGTTTGTATAGAAAAGCATGCTCTAAAACCTCTATTTGCTTATGTTTCTTTGCATTGTACTCTAGACCCATTTTTGTCCATATGAGAGGGAATTATAGGTGGATGAATGTTAATTTGTGACTTGGAAAGATATCATTCTTTAGTGCCAAGTATTATGGTTTTTTAATTATTGTTTGATCTTAAAGTAGGGACACAATCATACTTATAAGAACATAATTTAGTGCCAACAAATGTATGATGAAGGTATTGCAAATCATATTAGTTGTATTATCTCATTAAAGCTATTTGTAAATGTTATAGAATCCACTAGTATGAAATGGTATATCTAACGTAGATGGAGGGCATATTTAACTAGCAACTGAGCATTACTAGAGATAATTATTATCGCGGATAACATTGTTCTGTTAGCAAATTTGATAACCAGAATCATTCTTGTAGCATGATTTTGATTTTCGGTGCACTTTCTGAGTACATTATGGTCCAAAGAACAAACCCATGATCATTTAAAAGAGGTTATGTATTGCTAGAGGATACATAATTGTGCCCCAACATAACAACAAAGCTTGCTCGAATGAAATCTACATGAACACATCCTCTAGATCAATAGACACATATGTCTTTGTCTGTAAACATAATTTCTTTGGATGTTGATTGATATACAAGAGAAAAACATGGTTTTATGTGATGAGGATAAAAAAGATACAAAATGAAGAAAACATATTTAAGGAAGCTACAGGAAAACGTTCCTCAAAGTCAATCATGGGAAGTGGATTTTTGGATGTGTCTGAGAAGAAAGCTCAATTATTGAGCATAGAGGTATAGTCCCTGAGGAAAGAGAAAAACAATATCAAGAGAAATCTCGAGAAGGCATTGTTACAGAGAAATCCCCTTGCAGACAAGTGGATTCTCTCTTGGATACTAGACCCCTATGACCAAGATAGAAAATGCTATTGTGGACACTGACATTCCTTTTTATAAAGCTAAACTATCAAAGAAGAGGAAGGAAGAATAGTAAATACCTTCTTACTGACATTTGTCCTTGCTTGATCCAGGTTGATCTTGATCTCCAAGTTGTTCAGAAGGTCCTATGGTACAATGAGCAACAACAATGATACTTCCTACTCTACCATGATTATCTTCATAATGGATCTATAAAAGAAACAAGTTCATTAAATGTATGCAAACTTTAAAGGAAATAGGCCAAACATAGATTTATATTAATGAGAAAAAAGTGGTTCTTACAGCCATGGATGTAGTGCAGTAGCTTCACCAACCTCCCTTTGTCTAGACCCTTGCTCAAATAATCCACAAAGAATGTTGATGCTTCAATGATATCTCCCTTATGAGATCATAAGTTTGATACTTCACAATGTCTCTCCTTTCACCATGAAGAGGCCTCCTTATATAGGCTTGGAGAGTCCTAACTGTTAGCGTCAGAAGTCACTCCTGGATTGTGATAGGAGCAGAGCCCAACGCCCATCAGTTTTATGTCATGATAAGTTTAATGGATGATCAAATGGTTAGAAACCCAGGATGGAATCACTCTAGATTAGGGACCAGGTCTGGTATGTAAAGAAAAAAGGAGGTCTTGATCTAACTTTAGTCAGTGGGTTAATTGTAAAATGAGCAGGTGGAAGACTTGGTGAGACGAGTGAGCAAAACTACCTCAGGCAATAGGCCTTTCAGCAGTTTGCAGAGGAAAAACTCTAAATGCAAGATCCTCTTGGTTCAAAGTTTCAGGGAATTGAAGGGGTGACTTGACTGGATCCTCTAATTCCAATTCATTCAGCGTTGATAAAATCACAAGATCGATTAGAGACAACAAAGTTGTTACAATGATCCAACCTACATCATCCTATAACAGCTACAACTCGACTGGATCCTCCAATTTTGAGTTGTTCTAACACAGTGCAAACAAATATATGAAATAAATAGACATTCATAAGGCAAGAAGTCTCAAGAGTTGATGCATAACCAAAATAATCAGTGCTTTGTTAAAGATTTTACAATCGGGAGCCTTACTCAACCACCGATACTAAACAAAATACAAAAACTGAGTACATATACTCAGAAAAATTTTCACAACAGAGGCGTGCTAGACTTTCAGGATGGGGCGTCTCTTCAATCAAATCTGGCCTGCACTCCTCTGTCATACACCATCTTAACTTTGCATGGCTCATGCTAAGGGGTAGATGAGCCCTTAAATGTCGAATTAGCGTGTGCAGACTTCCCGGGTGAGTCGAGGACATCGGCATGGCTTCTGTGGAAAAACTAGTACAGAGGACCATCTCGGGTAGACTTCCTTCCGGGACATCCATACCTCACAATTAATGAGTGAGGTGAGGTTTCAACCACCCTCTCTCTTCTTCATTCACTCCGATCAGATATCAGGATTGAGATCAAGTTGAACT
This sequence comes from Picea abies, assembly GCA_900067695.1. NCBI lineage: Eukaryota > Viridiplantae > Streptophyta > Pinopsida > Pinales > Pinaceae > Picea > Picea abies. Next base: position 1,342 of record CBVK0100240673.1, on the reverse strand, counting down.
GGCACCTAGAGAACATGGTGATTCCTTCTGCAGCTAAACCCGATGCTTCGGCTCCCTTCGTACAGCTCTTTCTATCGCCCCCAAGTGACTACAAGTTGTGACCCTGTGCCTATCTTCAAAGTCACTTTCGACACTTCACGTCTCGTGACTGGGAGGATGTTGTTCCTCAGGCTTCAAAGCTACGATAGGCGAAACAACAACATAGCCTAATCACGCGCCACGTGTCCCTCTGGATGGATGGTTGAGATTTGTCGATGATACTGTGGGACCGATGATCCAAGTGGATATTTTTGGCCACCCACCTTCTCCAACTGGCCCAAAACATGTTTCTGGCAATTTTTGTAATTTACTATTTTTAGCAGTTTTTAACTTCCGGGGCCATTTTGAGGCCCTAAACGATGTTTTTTTGAGAAAACGGGGAGCAACATGGATCATTGATCATGTTTCTCACCCAAAAGTTGTATTTCTCGGATAGATCTTTCCAACAAGCTATCGTACCCCTAAAACGAAGATCATATGCAAAAGTTACAACCCTGGGAAGTTGATGCACCAACTTACCCAAATGGGGCCCACATGACTTTTGGCACTTCATCTCCTAGGGTTAGGTTTTTTTGGATGTCTAGGGTTTTTGGCATTCCTGCTTATTGTAAAAAGGCCTTCAGAGCCTCATTGTAATCATCTTCTCATAGATGTGAGTAGCTGTCACATCTCTTCTCAAAGATAAGCTGCCACCATTCTAGCGAGACTTGCACTCTGTATTTTACAGTCTCTGTACATTTATTTCATTAATAGAAATCGTGTGTTACTGTATATCTATGACTCTTGTTATATTTATGCTATATCTCTATTATATTGTTGTCTCTCTTGCAATATCTCTAAATATTTCTGTGTTATATCTCCGCTCTCATTTCGTGCCGAAATAATCCGGATTAGTGGTATCAAAGCAGGCTGCTCTTGATTTTTTTTTTCAGTGCATGTCCCCGACGAGGTCTAAGTATAGCAAGTTGGGTCTTGAGCTTGTCTCTCTTGAAGACAATCACTCTCACACACCCAAGAAACCCTCAATGGCGGAAGAAAAGAAAATCGACGGAGCAGACGATCCTATCAATCTGTTGCTTGAGTAAGCTCTCACACGACAAAGGGATGAAATGATGGAGAATTTTTCCCACATCCTTCAACACCTATCGATAACAATAGACACATCTTCATCAAGCGGCCACTTTGGAGGCACCTCTCCTTTCAAGGTACAAGTTAATTTTGATATTCCTGTATTTGAAGGACAAATAGATGCAGAAGCCCTAGAAAAATGGTTAACTTTGCTAGAAGGTTATTTCTCTGTTCA
>CBVK0100240672.1:0-13424 GCA_900067695.1 Picea abies | reverse complement strand
TCGGGCTTCGAGATTTTTTGCAACAACACATCCCATTCTCCCGACAACCGAACTCATGAATTACAATCTGCCCTTCTGCTTGATCTGACGATCATGATATTTTCTCTAGATCTACAGTGTTGATCCCCCTCGGGACTTCGGTGTTTCAATTTTTGGCATTTATGCCTCCACACACCGCGCTTCTCATGATACCTGAAATGCTGAAATTATTCCTGGACAATTAACGGTCCAGATCTCTCCTGGATCAATGGTTGTGATCCAATCGTGAATTCACGTTTCATGAATTCTCACGAACTTGCCCTTTGACCCTTTCAAGTCATGAGTCAGTGAAAGGTTGATCGTTCTCCACGCGTCCCTCCCGATGGACAGTTACGATTGATGCAGCTTTTCCACTTGCAAATCTCTGATGTAGGTGGATCTCTGCTACGTGTCCTTTTCAATGGGCGGTCCTGATGATGTCGGGGCTTCACGTATCATGATTTCCACACTTTTGTGAAACTCCAAAGGGTTTTAAACCTTGTTCACGTTCCCTAGATCCAACCGCTGTTGGTCCACATGCTCAGATCTGATGACCCAGATATGATCTCTTTTGCGTGCTCTCCTAAGTGTCTAGACGTGGATTCGACGGTCCAGATCTTCTCCTTTAAATCTGATCTATGGCTATGGTTTTATTCTACCGCTACTCCCCCGGAGTTTCGTAACACGACCAATGTAACCCCTTGGCACTCAAAAACAATCTAAGGTTCTAAATCGGTTCCCTTGAACACCATTTCCACTCGAAACCTTGGGTCTAAAGACCACTTATCCGATCCATTTAGGCTCAGCATTGAAAACATGGCTCTGATACCAGATTCTAACATCCCCGGCCACCAACAGGTCGACAATGCTACCAAACACAACCTTAATTTAACCTTTTGAGCTCTGATACCATATTGTAACATCCCCAACCACCAACAGGTCAGGCAATGCCACTACTTCTGTAGCTCAACTGCTCTATTCTGATCTGTGATAGCTTCAGCCTTAAACTACTGGGCTATGCCACACAAAGATACTTGCGAAAAAATATACACATCCATATAAACATAGAATGACTATTCTACATATATATAACAAAATAATGCGGAAATAACAATAAGCCTACACATGCAACATATACAACATATACAGGTAATCCTCATCAATTACAACATATGTTCCATTACACAACATGTAAATAAACATAAAATTGGTACTTATCTTTTGCTAGAAGAACACCAACTACGTGCAGACCTTCAACGAACCTCCCATCCATAGACCACGCTACTCATCATGCTCAATAGTGGGTCACCCCTGAGCTAGGACTAAGCTCCACCCAGGGCAAGGGAATCCTAGACTAGAATGAAGTTACAGGAAAACTGCACAGAGCAATCGAAAGGATTCTCCCCAGGACCCTTCTTACGCCCACTACTCACGGACTCTCATTCCCCACATGCTTGTTCCTTCCGGGAGTATACACCTTCATAAGAACATTCCATCATTGTTTCACCTCCCTCTCTAGGCCTCGACAATTGGCTGGATCAGGAAGTCTCAGAGCTCCGTAGCTAGTGTTAGACTCTCTTTGGGAGAAAACCACTTCCTAGCAGACTCCCTCACCTGAAGAGAGAGTTTCTCACAGGCCTAACAACCTTCCTCTTCTACCACGGGCCTAACAACCTGATTCTTCCACCAGTTTCCATTTCAATTCCTGCAAGTTCAATATGACAGCAATGGCAACAGCTTGGGTTAACTCACAGGTGATAATAGCAATAGGAAAAAGGGGTGTGGAAAAAAGGAATGACAGCAGGCCACTCAAACACATCACGGTTCAGGTAACACCCATTTGCAGGATGTGTGAAAAGAAATTCATGCAGAGGTCAAACAAAGACTCCACAGTTCAGACAGAGGTGTATCGACTTCTCAAGAAAGCATCATCGGCTTCGGGTTTCAGAGCAGCATGAGGTTTACAGCACTCAGATGTAGAGCTTTCTCAGTTCATACAGATGGACGACAGAATGGGAGACCAACCCCCTCCACAGCTCAATCTTTGGTTTAAATTGCATGTGCCTGGGCCGACACATGTCGCCCATGAGGCTGCATGCGCTCCATCAACATGCATTCCCTTTTGCACATGTTTCCCCTTCCAAGAACTTAGGATAAAAACATACATTTCACATAAATTTTGGAATAAAAATAAATTATTATTCCTAAGGACTTAAGCCCCTAATCTTAGCCCCTAGGCTCAACACTTAGCCTCTCTTCCCATCCTTTCAGCCCTTTTTCCCTTACCCACCTTGTGGAAGCTTAGTCCCTCATCACTCTTTCTTCGTGGTCGGTCTGCACACAATGATGTTCATATATTATATTAATGTTCTGCATATTATATATATAAAAACATGCTCCTGGCCTTTGACACTTAAACTCTCCGGCCTAATAAACACATAATCCCACCATCTTGTCAATACTTGGCTCACCAACCTACAAAAAATGATTTACAAATCATAAACATGATTACAACAAGGCTCGTCTTTGGGGATATTACATGAAGCCCCATGCAGTGCCAAATAGAAGGCATCGAATGTTGGCACCCTGAGAATTAAGAAATTGTAATAGTTTTTTGGTGCATCTTCATTGTTCACTTGCCAATATCTACAAACCTACCTCATGGGACTCAAAGCCCAAGGTAAATGAATATATCTTATTTTTTTAATATATTAATAAATATTGAGAAGGGATCGATACGCTACAAGAGTTATGTCGAGTATCTAGTTATTCCCTCGAGCTACCCTCGAGCTAGTCTTGTATTGATCTAAGATTTCAGATATTGTGACATTACTCAGTTAAGTTATTCATTTCCAGTACGGTCCTACAAATCTCCTATGTTTTTATGATTCCAAATCCACGAACTATGTAGGAGAGAAAATCAAATGAGCATTCGTAAAACTAAGTGAACCCGTAGAGTATTAACAAGACAATGAAAGTAAATGATCTGAAGATCAGGTTTGAAATAGGGCTAGTGTAGTAGAATGTTGACCAAGAATAATTAAGACGCCAATACCAAGGATTAATCGAGTTGATCAACATGAAAATTGAAAACTTGTATGGACAAAAATACATACCTTGTTATAGTGTTGAGAAACTCAACATTAGTATAAAGTCCCTCTTGTAATATTTCCTTTCACAAATAGTTCAAAAGTGCTTGCATTAAAGATTTATTCAAAATTTCTCAGATATCCCCGCTATTTGAGTTTAAATAAGTTATTTTAAAACTAGAATGGTTTCCCCACATACCAAACAAAAATTGAATCCATAGCAACATGAGGTTGGTAGCAGGACCAACCCTCGAGTGGACCATATTTCCAAACTCTATAATGACGTTGTAGAAAAAAACAAAAGAGAACATTTTTTTGTCAAAACAATCTAAGCTACTATGAAATTCATGCATAATTCATATAATATATTGCATGGTTGACACATATTAGATTCAACAAAATATATAAAGGGATTATGTTAGCTTAGAACATAAGCTACAGTTAACATGAAGTAGGTTGAGAGTCATGTCAAGGTAGTTAGGTGAAGCTAGTCCATGTCTTCTTGTGAGATGGGATGTAGAATATACATAAGGCAATAGCAATGACCAGAATCCACCAAGACAGACTCAATACTAAGGCTTCCCCTAACAGGCCGAATTCCAACTTGTCTACTACAGCCCAAGTGAACAAAATGTTGACTAGAAATGTACTAGTGTAACTATAGGCTAAAGGAGCCACTATGTTTTGAGCTTGTAAAAACATTTGTATTAGACAATTGATGGAAAACAAAAATAACTGAGGAATATGGCTTCTTGAGAAAATATCTCTAACAACAAATGTCTCCCTGAGGATGTCGTAAAGAGAGAGGTAGGAGGAAGGGACTAAGCTAAGCATAAGAAGAAATGTTTTATATGTGGTATGAGGGAGCATTCACACACCAAAACTAGACCCAGGAGGGAAGCTTTGCTACCCTAGCTAGGGTCCTTTCCACATATCCCATGCAAACGACTTATGGACAATATTTCTACATGGAAATAAGAGACATGAAAGATGCCGTACTTTTCCACAGTTTTTGGGAATTGCGTTCCTAATTTATCCATGTTATGGAATTTCTTTCCTAAGATATTGATTCATTTTATTTTATTTCTACTTTAAAATTTGTATTTCTTTAGAAAATGGGTTTCTGGTGTTGGGTTTGTGCTACAATGAATAAATGAATAACTTGTAAATTTTTAAATTAAATTTGAATGAAAAAATGTTAGGTTTTGTATCTTAGGGTTACAAGAACAGGTTTTTATAATATATAAGCTTATATAGTGTTGGGCTTGTGCTCCAATGAATAAATGAATAACTTGTAAATTTTAAATTTAGTTTGAAAGAAAAAATATTTATTTTGTATCTTAGGGTTATAATTTATTGATTTTCAAAATAAGAATAGAATTACTCTCCATTAAATCATATTTAATTAAGATTATTTGTTAGATTTGAGTTTACAAAAAAATTTATTGATTATTTATGATATGTGTTCAGATTTGAGTTTACCAAAAAAATTCCATAAACTACATTGATATCTTTGAATGAACAACTAAATCGATACTTTCCCTAAAATAACTAGATAACACTCTTTTTCTTTAGAATTATGTTATCTATTATAAAAAAAAATTGGTCTATTCTCTTTAAGGCAGGGACTAGCATATAATATTTTTTTGTCTATTCCCTTTAAGGCAGGGACTGGCAACTTAGATGCTATCGAGCTTGTTTGGTAATGCTTTGTATTAACTTTGAGGCAAGTGTATCTTCTCCTTTTCGAGAATATTAAAATGAAATTTTATTGACTTACAACCCTGGAAAACATCACTTAGCTAAATTTCATTTACTTACAACCATGAATGGGGAAATCTACTTTGCCAAATTTACCCCAAAATCATACCTGACCGTATTTACATAGGAAAATCAATCTATTTATACGTACTATGGAGATAAAAATGGAAGGCAAAACATGTTTATGAAAAATTTAAAACTTTTTATAAAATATGAAACATCTTCACTTTATCATTAAATCAAATCAAGTCTTTGTTATTAAGTTTTATAAATCAATGGAAAATCGTTATTAAGTTTTATAAATTAATGAAAAAATATACATATTTATTTAAAGTATATCATTCTAAAAATTTAAAAAATAAAGTTTATTCACCCATTAATAAATGCAATTTTTTTTTTTTATGCAATTTGAATGGGTCTAATGGTTAAGAACAAGTGTTTCCTCCTTGAAAATCATAAATTCAAATCCATAAGGGTAGGGTATGTACACTTCAATAGACTTTACTATTATTAAATGACATTATGAATTGGAAACCAATCTAAATTGTTAGAAAAATAAATTTCCTTTCAATGTACAGTTAATAGTTTTCATTAAATGATAATCAAATAACTTAAAAAACCATTATGAAAATTTGAAAATATAATATAATTGAAAGATTAGATGTCTTTCTTAATTAAAATTTATAGATCATTGAAAGCTTGGTTCAGCTAATTTCTCAACTTACATGGAATAGTGGTCATGTGCTTAATTATGTTTTCTCAATTTTACATGTTTATAAGGTGATTTCAAAAATATTAATTAAGATTTTTTCATATTATATTTGGTTGGTGAGAGTGAGCAATTACTAATTTTCCATTAGGGTTTTTGCTTTTGGCGGACTAGTGTCTCCCCATAAGGGGGATGTCGATTAGTGGAAATCATCATGACCATTAAAACAATTTGGGTGATCATACACCTCTATAAAAAGCCTTTAGAAATACTTACCTTGCTTTTTCCAGTTTTCATGTTTAGTCCCCTTACAATAAATATATGAACTAGTTTAAACTAATGATTTGAGATATAATCTATTCCCTATGGTATTTGATGGCCCTTACACTCATCTCCAAGATTAAGGTTGCAAAAAGAGTATGAGACATGTTTAATACCAAAAATAAACTTTGGTAACAAATTCTAACAAGGAGAACTACAAAGCATCAAGTCCCTGTCTTCAACAAGGAATTAGAAATCGGTGAGAAAATGAGTTCAATAACTACAATATTATTACCACTACCATGTGACCAAGTTGATTAGATTTCATGCTTAGTTACCATGTCAACCATCACATTAGACAAATGTGCCTTTTCGTAGAAGTATTACAAAGTAAAAAAAATTACACTGATTATTGATCAGAAGATCATGGTTAACCCCTTTTTGGGAAGAAGACGAATAAGGATCTCTTTTATCGGTATCAGATTGAGAAGTTAGTACATGTGAATATCAAAATATCTTTAGAAAGGTCCGAGAATAAAATTATGCATGTCTATGTGTTTTTTTTCTTGTTCTTGGTGTACAAAGAAGGTTCGAGACTCTTGAGCAGCACTTCAAGATTCATTCCCTAAATTGCGGGACAATTGTTTCATGTCTCCTTTTTAATATCCAATTTCAAGCTTTGGAATGCTAACACATTCTCTTTGTGGCTTGGGAACTCTTCCTAGGTTGCTTACAAGTTTTTTTTTGGTTTTTTTCAAACATTTCTCTCAACCACCTATACAAGTAATAATGATAATGTAAAATTAAGTTATCTCTAATATCTCATAAACTTGAAGACTAACAACCCCAACCTCTTCATATAACATAATATATGGGAATTTTAAGACCCACCTCAAGATAAGTTGTATTTCTACCATAAAAACTCCAATGCATACTTCACCTAGATCAATGAAAGCAATTTAAACGACCCCAACATTTCCAAAAGAATTTCCACATCAAGTCTCTCATTCAATTTTATTAATACAAAGTAGAAACTATTAAGTATCATGCAAAATTGCTTCCTAGAAACCATAAAATTACATCAAGGAAGTAAAAAGTTATAATGCAATTTAGAATTTCCACATGTACGTGTGTCTCTAGTTTATGAAGTCTCTCATTCAATTTCATTAATACAAAGTAGAAACTATTAAGTATCATGCAAAATTGCTTCCTAATAACCATAAAATTACATCAAGGAAGTAAAAAGTTATAATGCAATTTAATGTTGTGATTACATAATATTTTGTGAGATAACATCTTTAAAATTTTAAAATTTGAAGAATGATGGTGATTGATTACTGTGGAGATCACAAATATGTAAAGATACTATTTTAAAAAATTGTTAATCAAAATTTAAAATAAAAAAAATTAACATTACTCAATAAAATTTTTGAAATAACCATGTAATTATGTTAATTTGTAAAAGAGGAGAATTTTTTTTTTAGCAAACTATAAAATATAAACATTACTTAATAAAAGTTTTGAAATAACCATGTAATTTTGTAAAATACCATGTAATTTTGTCAATTGTAAAAAGAAAATAACTATGCAATTTTGTCAATTTGTAAATTAATTTGTAAATTGTAAAAGAAAAAATAACTATATAATTTTGTCAATTTGTAAAAGAAAAAATAAATATTTTTGAGCTCACTACAAAATTTAAACATTACTCATTAACATATAATGGTAACAAAATCCTTGGAAGTAAAATAATATATTGCCTTTACTCAAAATATTGCCATATAATAATAGTAACAACATCCCTATATAATAATATAATAATAATAACAACATCCCAAAAATAGTAACAACTTGGTAAATGAACTGCACTTATTTCAATGCTTTGTTCAACTTCATCCACAAAGCAAAACCATGAAGCCTAGTCATTTTCACGAGGAAACGAGAACATGCCACTTAGCTTAGGCTTCCACACATGGAATATGCCACTTAGCTCATGCTACCGCCATGTGTTGTTCATAATTTGTAGGCTTTTACATGCATAGGAATAGACAAAATGTGCCTAGGATATCTTTACAAACATATTATAATTTCAATATTGTTGAAAGTATTTTTAATTAGTGTTGTTATGAGGATAGTGCTTCTGTAACCTTTTTTATACTATTGAAATTCCAGTTGCTCGACTTTCAAAATCTGTGTAATTTTGTTTATTTTTGTTTTATTTAATACAAGCTGTGTTGAGATAGGAATGATAGGTTTATTTACTTTAAAGAGTCCCTGGGAGTTTGTACTCTCAACATTGAAGGGCATGACAAACTATCAATTATATTTTAATCATGTGTACATACCATAGAAATGACTTATACAGAGTTTCACATATAATATTGAATGTACTCTAGTTGTCCTTCAACATGGTGTAGTCTTTTCTTTTTTATTTTGTTTGATAAATTTGTTAGTGTCATGAATTCTAATAAAAATTTATGAATTTTGATTATCATGCACTATAAAAAAAAAATTGCAAAATCATGTTTTATTAGTTCGACATGGATATGGTGTAAATGAAGGTTTCATGATATTCTCGAAATATCAACATCCATAGAAACAATAAAGTTATCCACTTACTCACATCTAATTGATCGAACTATGGGACCAATTGGTAGGTCTTCTGCTCATTGTTAGTACTTTAGAGTTGTCGAAGTAATGATTTTGCATGTTATTTCTAGACAGGTGTTTTCCCTAGCCAAGTGGCTCAAGATTTGAAACACCTAGTACGTCTCTATACTCCATGCAGTGTCGTGTTTTCAAGTTTAGAATGGAACAAAAATATATGTTTTCCCTGATCTTATTGCTTTGCTTCATGATTACCAGGGTGGGACACATAGATAAGGGTTTGATAAGGTTAGTTTGTGTCTATTATCTATATTAACACCTATTGAAGAAGATCAAATTTTGTATTTCTATTCTCTAAAGTATTAACTCGTTTAAGGAATTTCTTCGTGTTTGATGTTGAGATTCATGTGCCCACCACCTTTATGAATCTTAATGTTGAAATATCGATAAATCGACAGAGGATTTGTTGGAGAGTAGAGTTTGTTATCTACATATTTACAATAGGAGTAACCATTGCCTGAATCCATGGAAATACATCTTGGAGAGGTGATCTGAGAGAAAACCCTAGACTATGAATCACTACCCTTTAGATGTTGAGAATGCCATAGATATAGTCATCTAGCAAAATAATGCATGAATTTGTTTGATAAAGATGAGCCGACTCCCAATGGAAATAAGAAGAATACTTCTGGGAGAACTAGTATATATAAGAGAAAAGGCTAATCGACCAGAGAAGATGGGAGAAAGGATGTTTCATTATATTCAAACAAAGGGCGAGGAAAGGGATCATGGAAAAATGGGGAGGAGAATCAAAACCTTGTTTATGGTTTCTACTAGAGGGGATAGAGGCCTGCTATCTTGAAAAAGTGCACATTATTTAGTGCAACATTCATTGTCATCATACGTTACGTTTCTCCACGTTGTACATAGACCCGAAATGTTTCTGCACCAACAATCCTTTGATTAATTAATTTTCCAAAACAACAATTTATATAAGTTTATTGAAGTGTGTAAGTAAAAAACAATGCTTGTGAAAAGAGAAACTTAATAACCGATGTAGAGCAGGGATACATTTATGATTTTTTTTATTTTTCAAAAGGTAATAATTTTAGGATAAAAGTATTAATAACATTCATATCTACAAAAAGTAGAAGAAAAACACACAGACAAAGCCACTAAGAATCGACCAATATACTTCTACATTTAATGTTTTTCGGAATTAATTCAACTAACGTTGATTCTACATTTATCCATATGATATGTTGGCAACTTGAATTTAAACATGATAACAATATTTTTCCCCTAGTATCAATGCTTATGTACCTTCCTTCAAATTTCCTCTACTCCCTATTGTTTCTCCCACTCCTATTGTTGGATTCTTACCATATTGAGTATCACTTATTTCTTGGTTCCCCTGCAAGTCGTAATGGTTCCCAACAAATGAAGAAATCGACATGGTAGAAGAGGTAATGGTTCCAAGAAAATAAAGAAACTGACACAAGAGAAGAGGAGGGGGGTTGATTTCCAATTGTTATAAGTTTAGGAACAACATAAACAACCCATTATTCATAGCATAGGGTAGAGTAGAGCGAGCAAGTAGCAGTAGAAATAAACATTTGATCCCATTGATTCAGTTTAGATTTGTCTCAATCAGTATTTTGATGAAAATGAGATCATTCGAAGAAGTTTTAATGGAGAAGTGCATAAAGGTGGTGTAACAACCAGACACTAACAACATGTGAAAAACTTAGCTATATATATTAGAGTGTTTTAAAATCATGAACTATGGGCTATGGCATCCCGAAACATTTAATTTTTTGAACTAATGCTAACTTAAAGCTTAGCATTAATCCACCTTGCAATGTATCTACTATAAATCTATTTTGTTTCCTAAGTTTTAAAACAAACATTTCCTCTCACTTTGATAAGAGGCCAAATAAGATCTTAAAGTTTTTGATTGGTTTAAAAAAATGTTGTAAGCATTTAATATGTGGAGAAAAAATGACTAAGAGAATATGAAATTAATATTTTGGGTTAAACACTTTGATTTGTGTGTGAAAATATTGCAAACAAAAAAAACATTTACAATATTCCCCGCTATCTTAAGGGACTAATAAGAATATATATTTAACACCACCATTTTCCAAAATCATATTCTTAAACAGTTATTTTTTATGGATAAATAAAACACCAACCTTATATTAATGCTTTGGGAAATTTTATACAATAAACTAGAACTTGTGAGTCTTAACTACAAATCCACTATAGTTATGAATTTCATAAAAACAAGTTCTTCAAAAAGAACATAGTTACCATATGCATGTCAACATAAGACTTTATTTTGGGAGCACAATTGAAGAGATCTTAGAGAAAAACCCTTAGCTAAGAACCAAAGGTATATTGATAGGGTATTATTTTGGACGAATACATGTCTTGTATAAGTTCAATAGTTTTGTATAAGTTTGATAGTTTTTCAATGAAAGAAAGACGAGATGCTTAAATCCAAACAAGTATTATGACACAAGAAAGCAAAGGTAAAAAAAAACTTTCAAGGGATGTAATATTCCTAAGAGAAGGATGATACTTCATCATAGAAAAAGACTATATGTGATTAGTCTTTACAACAAAAGGAAGTTTATATTTAGAATTTATGGTCATTTATCCATGTAAATAGCTTTATGTTATAGTTAAATGGTGATGGATATGGTAGAAGCATGTTAGATCAAAGGAGACAAAGTTTGTTAGCAATTGAATTATAAGTATTTCTATTACCTATAAGTTATACATAAATGTCCTTACACGAAAATGACTAGGTGTACGATATATGTTATGAAAATAATGATGTCAATATTTTTATAGAGAAATTTTTGTTTATTTATTTATAATATAAACATTTTAAAAGAGAGTCAATGCCATTTCTTATTTTAGATTAACATAATCCATACCATTTGTAAACTTGATACATAATAATGGACTTGTTATACTTCGGATTACACATATGTACATATATTCATGTCTCTAGTCCATATATTGGATTCCATATAAAATGTTCAAAATTGATAAAAACAACTCTATTCTCAAATACATAAATTGAGATTATTAACATAATATACAAAAGAAAAAAGAAACAAAAAAAAACATAACAAAGAGCAAAAAGTAGATAAATTCCAACCTTAGAGGTAGTGCTACTATTAGGAGGAGCTCAACCCCCTTTCTCCTCTTTTGAGAATGGTAGAATAGTCACAAAATCCAATATAGAGACTTTTGAGCATGCTCAAAACCTTCTCAAATTTCACCACAAGGTCATTACTTTTCTCTTCTTTTTCTTTATATAATTCAATAAAATCCATCAACACTTGATACAAGTGATCCATAGTACAATTTTTTTCATCTTCTACCTTTGTTTCCTAATCAATAGGAGGATTAGTAGCTTGAAGCCCTTGATGGGATACAAATTTCCATCCATTCATCATTCTCAAAAGAGGACAAGTTAAAGGGTCTCTCTCCATTTTCCTTAGCTTGCCATGGGTTGTAAGCTCTGCCATGAAGGATATACAAAGCTCACTTTCAAGTTTTATATTAGGAGGAAATTTAGCTAATAGAAGGTGAGGATGGAATAAGCACGATTCTTATATTTTCCCATTCAAAGCAAATTTAAGACAAAATTTATGAAAGGTGATGAGCTCCCTTGCCATCTTTCATCGTGATGGGAGTATAATGAGTTATCCAAGATACTTAAGAAGAAAGTTGCATGGTAAATGATAAATCTCGCACCTTCCTCATTAAATGATAATGGGATCGGGTGATGGGGTTCTCCCCTTCACCTTTCATTTGAAATGACTTAAAAGTTATCCCATTTCCTTAGGTGTTTTGGGAGTTTTCCCCTAGGTTTATGTTTTTTAGCAAAGGGATTTCAATAACTTCACACTCTTCTCTCCTTGAGAAGCTCTTATTAAATTGACTAACTAATTATCTATTTCATTAAAAATATATCCTTTTTATTTTTACATTAATAACTTTTTTAATCTCTAATACAAATAATTCACATTTAATTTTGTTATATTAACCACTTTTCATAAATAAATAAAAAATATTTCCATCCCATAACTTAAATGATTCCTTCTAACAACTCTTGCTAAACCAAAATCTCTTTGTAACACCATCAAAATTCACCTCAAACCATCTTCATTGGGGGCTTAAGACTTGCTTTACTTCCTTGATGGTCTTTGTTTACTTTTTAATCAAGAAACAAACACTATTTTAAAGTTGTAATGGCTGAAGTTTCTATTAGAAAAATGTTTGGATTTTTTCAACGTGGAGAGCTATGTCAATAATAACTTAACTTTAATAACTTGACTTTGCAGGTAGGATTTTACATTGAAGATTTTCTAAGTTTTAATAATAATTAAATTACATTGAAAATTTTCTAAGTTGTAATAATAATCAAATTGTAATAGTAATTGGTGGAGATATTTTTTATATAAATAATTAAATTTTATTTTATATAAATATTTTTTAAATTAAAAATATTTCATATAATTATTTATGTTTATGAGGAAAAAATCATATAATTATATAGTTCAAAAATAAAATGATAATAATCTCTTTTAAAAGTTAGTTTGCTTAAATTTTAATATATAATTTTGTAAACTTTTACAATTACAAATTTAATTTTCTTTACAATGTTTTTTATTTTTTTAAATATAATTTTGTTAGCATTTTACATTTACATTATTTGTATTGTTGCTTTGTTAGTAATCATTTTGTAGGGGTTTATATTTAATTTCATTATTAAACTTTTTATAATTTTGTTTTAAAATATATTATTTATTTTTGTTTTTTAATTTAATAATTATTTTATTTTATTTTTAATTTTTTTACATTATATTTTTATTAAAAATTATAATATTTACATTTACTTTTTACAAAATATTTTCTTTTCCTTTTATATATATATATATATATATATATATATATAT
>CBVK0100240671.1:0-13425 GCA_900067695.1 Picea abies | reverse complement strand
ATATCCAATCTAGGGTTTTCATATCCTCGACTCCTATTTATACTAAATATGTTTATTAAAAGAAGCATCTAGAGGAAGATCCTTCTAGAAGCAAAATCTTCTATTAGGTCTTCTTACATTCGACTTATTCTATTTTATTGCAAGGCCTTATAAATATTGACCTTTATTACATCCGAATATACTGTTCTACCTATGTGTGGGTGAGGACCCTAACAATCATCAAAAGAGGATTAAATATATTAGTTTTAGATCCACTTGGATTTATCCAATCACTGGTTTAGTTGCATTAATAATATCATTGAGAAAAGGAAATTTTATTTTTTTGAATGCAATGCACATGAAAATAACAATAGATAAAAATTATAGTGGTGATTCCTTTAAGGACAATACTTCTCATGGTATGTTGGAAGAGAAATGTCCCCCTACCTTCTGTGTTTCTAGAGGTTGAGATAACCACAACAAAATAGGTGCAAATTGCAATGTTCATTCATATAGCTCCAAGAACTTAGTGGACGCTTCCCCCTGGAGTTCATATTGCATCCATTTTATGCAATGGACTTCGGGATCTTGCCCCATTCAACTAACGAGCAGTTAATTGCATGTTGAAGGTCTTGAGGCAACAATTCCTCTTGTAACCATCCTTTACTCATGGCCCAAATTCCTCCACTAAGCATAACTTATAATGGATAAAGGAAGCCCATAAATTTCTTCATCGATGTCTTAAATAATTTCAAGTATATTCTCTTCTCTTTACCTCCATTTCAACTTGGATTTCTAAATTCCATGAGCCATTGGTAGCTACAGGTTTGATCTGTGCATCTAGCTATCAAAATATCTCAACCAAATTTTTACTTTTGGAATATAGAATATTACCTTAGTTACAATTAGAAGGTAACAGTTCCTAGACCAGAGTTCAATTCACAAACAACTCATGTTGCTTGTTCCCACAAAAAGATCATCTTACACTAACACGATGCTTATCAATGAAAACAGATAATGTCCAAGGTTATTCTAGGTATGAATTTTAGTTTAGATTGGAGACTCTGTGATTATACAAGCCTGAGGATTTAAATACTTATGTTCTTTCCTAGTGACATGAAGGCCAGATGAAGACCAAAACACAATATTTCTAGTGATGTTTCAACAACATAAATGAAACAAGAAATATGTCAGGTAATTGTTGTAATATCCTAGTCTAGCATTCAATAAAAATAAAAAAATATCCAAATAGATACATTCACTATCTAATCCTCAAAATACTAAGTGGAAAAGTTTAGGATTACCTGATATAAATTTTGATGTCTAAACAAGACTGAATTGTTTCACCATTGATTATGTCTTTATCTTCTCTTGAACCGTGCTATTGCTTTTCCCTACCAATACCCTCATCCACGAAATTTCCAATACCACGAAATTGGACTATATAGCCAACTAAAACATGAAGCTCCCTGCCAATACCCTCATCCAAAAAAATTATACAAGATGAGAGGGAAGAATCACTACCAAAAATCCCCTTTTTTTAAAATTTGGGCGAATAGAAGGTTTAGTTGCTCCATACGCCAAAATTTGGGTGAATGAAAGCATGAACCCTAAAATATACAAAATGGGAGGGTGAATTCGCTATCAGCAAGTCCCATTTTTTGGGAAATCGGGCAAATGGAGCTTGCAGCTAGAAATTCCATGGGCAAAAAATATTTTTTTCCCCTCAAACCTAGGCTAACTCTCTATAAAATTTTATTTTTTAAATAAATTTGGAGCGGATGATAAAATAATAAAAAAACCACTACAATACAAAAAATTCGCCCCAATCAAAATTGGGGCCCCTTTAATTTCGCCCATGAGTGAAATTCCGCCCCTAAAATTATCTATGACAACATGTCACAACATGTACCAACAATCTGTACCAACATGTCACAACCTATACCAATAATGTGTATCAACCTGTCACAACAATCTATCACATTAACCTCGTCAACCAAATCATATCTACTCATCAAGATCAATCACCAAAACAACTCTCAACCATATGCACAATATCACTAAGATGTGCATCAAACCAAAACAACTCTCAACCATATGCACAATATCACTAAGATGTGCATCAACCAAGACTACTCACAAACATTAACAAGATGTACCAAGATCAATATGTGCTTCTAATATTATACCAATTCATATATGCCACATCATCCATAAACCATGTTCCAACAATACTACGAGGAAGTGCCTCTAACAATGTACCAAGCATGTACCAATCATGTATCAACAACACATCAAATATGACGCATCAAGATGTACCAACATCATCAACTATACACCTCATTTAAGTGCCAACTCATCAACTACATGCCTCAACCATGTACCCAACATGTACCTCAACCATATAACAAAGACATACCTCAACCATGTACCCAACATGTACCTCAACCATATAACAAAGACATACATCAAGATATCCAACAAAATGCCTCTAGCAATACATCACACTATCCATAAACCAAATACCATAAACCCGTACATCAAACCATGTGCCAAAACCTCACTGTTATGTAGCCTCAAGCATGTACCATGTCATGACCAAATTTAACCATAAAAATATGCATATAAACATACATGTAGCTCTATAATAGACCTAGTGTATGTGATCACAGACCTACAGACCTTCCTCAACTTCAACAACAAGAGAATATCATTTTCATCAAACTTTACCTAAGTCTTACATGACTAGTTTTTGGATTAGTGTTGTTACAAGCATAACTATGTACTTGAAATGAATAAAGGTATGAAAATACACAATATTGTTCAGTGTCTTCTCTACAATTCCTCTAGGTTTCACTTCTTTGAATTTCCTAGAAAAAAGGAGTTATAGAAAAAATGACAGACCTTGTTGAATTCTAAATTATTCTAGAGAGTGAACTTGTACGACATGCCATGTGCTCAATATTTTATATGTTATTCAAAAAATTGAACACAAAAACCTAAGGCCTATACTATTTCCATTACAATTTGTCTCACATCATTTGGATTTTCTATGAATAAGTTATGACCATTTTACTCGAAACACATGTTTAAAACTAGTTTCAGGACTAGCCAAAAACCCTATCTTCCACAACGTGTATCTCCCAAAATACGACCCAGAAGCATAAATTTCTACCACAAGTACCTTGATATGTTGTTTCACTATCCTCCAAGTTTAACTATCTAAATCATTATAGAAACAAAATTATTTCAAAAATGATGAGATGACCTGTAAATAACATACCTTTGAACACATCATTAAAATACTTCACCTCCCTTGGATTTTTGGCATTCTTTACTTTACCTTCCCTCTCAAATTCTCCTCAGATCTCCTTGGTTAGCTCATTCACTTATATATATTCAATATGCTCAATCGGGGCTAATGGGAGTCTCTTGATATCTTATTTATACTTCCCAAGTAACTTCCTTTAGGGAAAACTTGTAACCTTTTTACCCCTTCTCCTCAATCTAGGGCTAACCCACTCCTCAATCTAGGGCTAACCCACTTTCTTGTCGAAACTAAATTTTCCTTAATTAATTAAATCATAAATAATTTGTTGCAAATTCTTTATCCATAATTAATTAATTTCTTGTTCAACTACTTTGACTATTCAACCTTCTTGTTACAACTACTTTACCCATAATTAATTTCTTGTTGCAACCACTTTGACTAGCAAACTTTTTGTTACAGCTACTTTACCCATAATTAATTTTATTTTTTTTTTGTAAATAAAAAAGAGTTTGTATTACCTTAAAATGCCAAAAAAGAGATACATTTCCAAACATACATCAAAACCCACCACCTGTTCTTCCACATGTATGGAAACCAGAACAAGTGTCCTGCAATGTTCATGGGAAAGCCAATATACCAGAGTCTGTCTACAACAAAATTTGACTGTAAATCCATCCTAGCTAACACTGATAAAATAACAGTAAATAAACTAAATTTGAGGTGAACTCAGAATTCCATCATTGCGGACGGTTATGAAAAATGACTGGCAATATGTTGGGCATCAAATATTTGCAGGTTCGCTTGACAGGGAATTAAACAGCATATCCAGACGTTTGCTAAGGGTGTGCTGGTTGTGAATCTTGTCAGCCATATCTCATCTCATCTCAAAGATCAAATTTAAATGGTCCACCGTAATCTTGCAAGGACTGGGAAAATCATGGATTGCTAAGGCTGGATGGTCTGGCTCACCCGTATGTTGCTTCAGATGGGTCTCCTCTGCGGCTGAGCAACCATCCCAATCAATCCCAATGGCTTCATTATGCAGTCCACTAAAATTAGGGGTTGCTTCTTGCATGAAGTCATCCTGCTTCTGTGGAGGGATTTCCTCCTCCACCACACAACTGCCCACAACAATATCAATATAATTCAAAGGGAGGGTAGTGTCGATTGGTTTTGTCTACTCTGTGATGTACTCTTCCCAATTAGGAGGAATCTCCTACTCCACTATACAACCTCCATAATTTAGCTCAGGGTTGGGCAATTGGGGCATAGGTTGGGAATCATCGTGCTGACTTTGGTCAGAATAAGGATGGCAGACAAAGTTACTACCAGGATTGGGAGAAAGAGAGGGCGGGCCTGTGTGCCGATGTGGACCTACCAGACTGTAGTAGACCGACCCATGTTTGGGCTTTCCTCTTTCATGATGCATGGCTTCGACACCATTGGGAGAGGAATTGAAGGAGAATCTGAATGCAGGGGAAATGAAATTGACAGAGATTCGACTCCCTTGGACAGAGATTGCAAGTGGAAAATGAAGAGCCAAGGGAAAATGAAGGAGATAAGAGCCGCACCAAGAGATTACCTGTGTGATGATGAAAGAAATGACAGTTTGGGGTGCCATGAATGTTGAGGTGATGTTTCCTTGCTGCATCATACTAGCTCCGAAGGGCCAAGCCTGGTGTGCCATTAAACTTCCTGACTGTCCCAACGCACTAAATCCTTATCGGATTGAATGTTAGGCATAGTGAATTGATGGAGTGGGAGGCTGGAGGCAAGGGGATTTAAATGCACTCATCGGTAGAGTGCCATGTATCAAGTGCTCGACAGGTATAACCCCATCCGGGGGATAATTAATTTATTGTTATAACCACTTTATTATTTAGTTACTTTCTCCTTGCAACCACTTTGACTAGGAATCTTCTTGATGACTTTCTAGGAGCTTTTAGAATAATTAACTTCTTGTTGACCTTCTTAGATGTTTCTAGAATACTCTAAATGGTTCTCCAACTTCCCAAGGTCAGATCTCACTAACCGTGAGGAACCACGTGACGTACCACATATCAACAGAAATGGCATGTCGCGTACTATCCATCTATAATAGTCTCACCTATGAATTCATTAATATTCATGTCCATATTCCTCAATTAATTTTTGGTTCCTTAACCACACCTCTGAGGCTACCAGAATGTGCTACGAGACTTACTGAAGGGTTGAAATTAATCTCTAAGGGTTGAAATCAGTCTACAACATCGCTCTCCAAGAGTTGACATCAATGTCTAGCCATAACTGGACAAGAAATATACTTAATTTAGATAGACGTGTGTCCATATATAACTAACTGGACTTTGATATGGTCAAGATATGTACATAATATAACTATTATGCATCCATATACTTAATTTAGACAGAAGTATGTCCACATATAACTAACTAGACTTTGATCTAGTCAAGATATGTACACGATATAATTATTATGCGTCCACATATATTTAGTTGAATTGTGGCAAATAAATTATAAATATGGATGTTCTTTGATCAAGTTAGATGTTGACAAGAAGAGAAGGAAAAGGTTTTGTAACTGTTAAAAGTAACTGAACTGGAGATATATCAAATGGTTTTTGAATTAAAGAGAAGAGTCTTGATAAAGGTCTAGTTGTGTAAGGAATATTTTTTGGAGAAAAATGAATACAAGGAGGAAGGGTGGTGCAGGGGAGAGGGTTGATGTCCTCATTCTACATGTTGGTTTCTGAGAGGATTTTTGTCCTCATCATTTGTAATAGGTTGGTTCTTGAGAGGATTGGTGTCCTCATCATTTGTAACATATTGGTGCCTAATAGGATTGGTGTCTTCATTATTTGAAATAGGTGGGTTCCTATCAAGATTAAATATTATAAATTGTAAGTTGGTGCTTGCAAAAGAATATAAAGAAATATTTTCTATGGTTTTCTCCCACATTGGGTTTCCATGTAAAAATCCTAGTGTACCGTGTTTTCTTTGTTGTTTTAATTTCTGCATACATTGGTGATTATGTAAGCACTTCAAAATAATATAAAACTATTAAAAGAAAAGAAAATTTGAGAAAATTGATATAATACTGATTCACCACCCCCCCACTCCTCTCGATATCACTATGAGTCTCAAAAGTTGGTATTAGATCCAAATTCCTTTAGTAACAACCTAACAACTAGAAGGAAGATCTCAAAAAAAGTATGGCAATTCAAGATTCCTTTTCTTCTTCAAGAAAGCCTCCTCTATTCAATGGAACACATTTTGCATTTTGGAAAATCAGAATGAATACCTATTTGATGTCTCTTGATATGGAAGTCTGGTAGATTGTGGTAGATGGTTATAAAATCCCAACAACTCTTCCAACTCATGAAGCTGGTAATAAAAATTACTACAATAATGCAAGAGATATGAATTCTATCCAAGGTGGGCTTGCGGAAATATAATTTTTTAAAGTCATGCAATTGGAATACGCAAAGGAAATATGGGACAAACTGGTAAAAAATTATGAAGGAGATGAGAAAGTAAAGTTGGCCAAACTTCAAGCTCACAAAATGCAATTTGAAAATATAAGGATTAGTGAAGATGAAAATATTGTAGGTTTCTTTCTGAGAGTACATGAGACTGTAAACACTATGAAAAGGCTAGGTGAAAAGATTGAAGAAGCTATGGTATTTCATAAGGTATTGAGATATCTTCCCTCAAGACTTTATGCAAAGGTTTCAGCTATAGAAGAAATGCATGAACTAGATAAAATGACTATGGATAGGCTACATGGAATACTAATTGCTTATGAGATGAGGACCAGGAAGGAACAAACAGATCTAAAGGATGCAGTCTTCAAGGCATCTGTCAAATTGTCAACATATCAATATTATGATTCCTTTGAACACTTCTCAAATGAAGAAGAAGCTAACTTTGTAAGGAAACTGAAGAGGGGCTCCAGAAAGTATAAAAAAAAGTTACCATTCAAATGCTTTAATTGTGGTAAAGTTGATCATTTTTCATCTAAATGTCCTTTCAAAGAAAACATCACCAATGAAAAAGGAAGAAAAAGCAAGGATAAACCTAGGGAGTTTAAAAATAAAAAAGTCTTTTAAAAGGAACAATTTTTATTCAAGGGAGGATAACAAAAAATCTTCAGACACTGAAGAAGAAGAATACGAGCAAGATACAACTCAAGATGAAAAAATTCTCATGGGTTTAGAGCAACGAGACTTGATCAAGAAAAAACAGACACATAAGAGTGTGAAGTTGTAGTCGACATGGAAGGAGAACTCATTAGTGCTCTGGAGGAAATCTCTCGAATTAAGAAAAAGAATAGACTAAGAAAATAACAATTACAAATTGATAAAGAAAAATACAATGAGATTAGTGAAAATATAGTCATCTTAAAAATCTAGCTAGAAGAGGCCAAAAGAAGGGAAGAAATATTGATGAATCAGTTAAAAGAAATCCTAGATAACATTCTCAACAATCAAAGATCACCAGATGAAAAGATAGGACTGAGATATAAGGAAAGTTTGAAGATTGTCAAAGGTGATTCCAGAATCAACACGTCAACTACTGAAAATCCCACAAGCTATGCCAATGCTCTCAAGGGAAACAACAATCAGCATAACAAGTCATGAAATGAAAAGAATAAGCAGTTAGAACTAGATCAACCCAACCATGCAAACAAATATGAAGCAAGGAAGCAACAAACACCTAAATATTATCAAGTTGGCAGACAAAGACCAATTCCTTCAAGTAAGTTCTTCATTTCAATGCATCCAAACTTTTTCTATGGATATTTTTTCTCTTGTGGTAATTTTTTACATAAGGCTATGAGTTGCAAGACCTGTAGATATAACAAAAATGTAGGAATGAGATTCAATAAACCTCAAATGGATATGGTTCAAAATTATTTCAATAATTATTTCTCTCGTTTATTGAATGAACTCGAGTGCCACATATGAAATAGTTTTAGACACAAGGAAAGTGAATGTAGAAGAAAGATGCTACCTATCTTTAAGCAAGCAGACAATAAAATTTTACGAAGGTTTGGAGGAAGAAAAATAAAAATAAAGAAAAATGTGGACTGGCTCTATATGCCAAAAATAAAGTAAATCAATGGTATATTGACAATGGATGCTCCAAGCACATGACATGAGACAAGAGTAAGTTTGAATTCTTAATTGAAGAAAAATGTGGTAATGTTACATTTGGAAACAATGCTCTAGCCAAAATTAGAGGAAAATGAACTGTTGTACTAGATGAAGATAAAAGAGGAATGATCAAAGCACGTAATGTGTTGTATGTAGATGGTCTAAAACATAACTTCTTGAGTGTAAGTAAAATGTGTGACCAAGGAAACAATGTTCTCTTTCATTCAAAAGGTTGTAAAGTAATGGATGCAAATACAATGAATATTGTTGTAAAGGTATTCAAAACTCTGGGGATTGTGTATGTTCGAGAAGAAGGTAAAGAAAAATGTTTCATTGGTAAAACTAATGAGAGTTGGCTTTGGCACAAAATACTAGGTCATCTTAGTTTTAACTAGCTTGCTAAGCTAGGAAGAAAATATGTTGTACACGATATGCCTAAAATTTCCAAACCTAAGAATATTGTCTGCAAGTCATGTCAGTTTGGAAAGAAGTCAAGATTTCAATGCAAGGCAAGAGAACACTCTGCCACTCGATCTCTTGAACTGAACCATATAGATCTATGTGGCCCTATTAGTACACAATGACCACAAGGTGAAAAATATTTCATATTGTTGATTGATGACTATACCAGGATGACTTGGGTTGGATTGTTGAAGCATACATTTGAGGATTTTGAAAAGTTTAAAATATTCAAAGCGCAGATATAAAATGAAATGGACTTAAAAATCAAGTTCCCAAGGTCAGACAAAGGAGGAGAATTCACATCTGATGAATTCAACAGTTATTGTAAAAAACATGGGGTCAAGAGATAGTTTTTTATTGCAAGAATCCCTCAACATAATGGATTTGTAGAAAGGATGAACATAATAGTTCAAGAAATGGCCAAGGCCATGCTTGATGAATAAAAAATACCCAATACCTTTTGGGGAGAGGAAGTTCAAATTGTTGTCAACGTTCTCAATAAATCTCACATAATAGTAAACAAAAATAAAACCCCTTATGAGCTATGACATGACAGATCAACATCAATAAAACATTTGAAGATATTTGGAAGAAAATATTATTTTAAAAGAAATGAAGAAAACTTGGGTAAGTTTGATTCTAGATTTGATGAAGGTATCCTATTAGGATACTCCTCCAAAATAAAAGGGTACAAGTGCTACAACAAAAAACTCCACTAGATAGTTGAGAATATAGATGTGAAAGTAGATGAAGGACCACTTCATCTAGTAAGACACTAGCACCATGATGATTCATATGATGAACCAATCGTCAATGAACCACAAGATGATAGAATGAATGAGAATAAGGAACAAGAGGATTTATAGGAAGATGAGAGAATGAGAACACCATAGTCAAGACCCCATCAAGGTATGTACAAAAACATAATCTAGAAATTCAGATTCTTGGAAACAAGGAAGTAAGTGCACAAACTAGAAGAAACATTATAGGTACATCTAGCTCTGCAAATTTTTCACTCTTATCCATGAGTGAACCCCAAAATGTTGTGTGAGCAAGTCAGGATGACCATTGGGTCAAGGCCATGAATGAAGAACTATACCAAATAGAGAAAAATAAGACTTGGGATATTGTTTCAAGGCCCAATAACAAGAATGTAATTGGAACTAAATGGGTATACAAAAACAAGTTGAATGAAGATAGATAGATAGTCAGAAACAAGGGAACACTGGTATGCAAAGGGTATGCTCAAGTAGAAGGAGTGGACTTTGAAGAAACCTTTTCTTCTGTTGCAAGAATTGAAGGTATCAAGATGTTTTTGGCTTTTGCATGCTACAGAGGATTCAAAGTTTATTGGATGGATGTCAAATCGGCCTTTTTGAATGGTGACCTAGAGTAACAAGTTTATGTGGAGAAACTAGAGGGTTTTCACCTGATTGACAAAAATAATTATGTCTGTCGATCAAAGAAATCCTTGTATGGGCTAAAACAAGATCCAAGAGCCTGGTACTACATACTAGACAAGTATTTTCACCGGCAAGGATTTAAAAGGGAATGACTGATTACAACTTATACATCAAGGATGAAGGTAATGACCTGTTAATTATTGTAGTGTATGTTGATAACATTATCTTTGACAGTAATATTGAATTAATGAGTAAGAAGTTTGCAGCTACAATGCAAAAAAAGTTTGAGATGTCTATGTTGGGGGAACTCTCCTTCTTTGTAAGTTTACTTGAATTTTTCTTGTAAACGAGTGCATTTTCTGTAGAAGTCGACACCATTCATTTTTCGAGATTGATTTGACTGTTAAAGGGTGGAATTGCAAGAAACCCACTAAGTTTTGAGCTATGGCTCGAGTTGAGGAACTGTTAGAGTTATTGAACACTCTAATTGAGCTATGGCTCGAGTTGAGGAACTGTTAGAGTTATTGAACACTCTAATCCTCTCTTATGTGGATAATACAGTCACCACTGAGAAAGAAACTATGCAGTCTATAGTAACATGCTTTCATGCTACACAAGCCAAAGTAACATTTCTACAAACTCAGACTTGACTTCTTCACGATGCACTTGAGTGAAAGAATATTCAACAACATTATGAACTAGTCCTTGTTCATAATAAGTGTCTTTTCGAAGAATATGATGATACCAATTCATACCAGTAGCCAGTGTAGGACCAACTCAGTGAGACAAATTCAGATTCAAGTATAGATGAATATCAAATTCATATTTCCAAGCCAATCATCAGAAATTGAGAAGAAATTAGACATAACAAGCACAAAACCAGTATCAAGTATGAAAATGAAGTCACCTTTCCATTCCATAGTACACCAAATTGATCTAGTTCTAGAGTACTTGACTTCTCAAAGACAATTCACATTCACCTATTCTAGTTCAAGAGAAGATTTCAAAATGCCAACATTGTCAGCAAGTTGGCCACATTGAAGATCAATGTTTTGATCTTCATCCTTGTGAGCATTATGGAAAGCACAACCATCCTTCAAACAAATTTTCTAACAACAAGAAATCTGCAAGAATAAAGAACCACTATGGGTGGATGAATTGTTAGTAATGGTCATCAATAGCCAAGAATATATCTCAGTCATATCAAAGAATTTGCACTAGAGTATTGAAACATCTTGCAATGGACATATTTTCGTCTTCTCACCTTGTCCGACAAGGGGGAACAAGATCAGTGATTGACAGTTAGTCTTCCAGTTTCAAAGTCCTATCAGTTGAGCAACAACAAGCGAGCATGATTGGTTTGTGGTTTTTCTTAAACCACCACTTAGTAGAAGGCTTACAACTTGTACTAGACAATGGTTTGAGGTTTCCCTTAAACCTCCACATAGTAGAATAGTTTCAACTTCTACTACATAACACTTTATGGTCATCTTTAAACCAACATTCGAGAGCACTTCCAAGAGCACTTTATGGTAATTGGATGTTATACTCATGTCAAGCATGGCAATAGACACATTGCCACTAAACCGACTATGATGACAACCACGTTGTTTGTGAACTTGAAAAGCATTGCAAGCTCATAATATTAAAAAATTACACATTGAAAATCATTAATTAAATGTTATCAGTAATTCTAGATTTTATTTTTATAGCATTACTTGGTTTTGAGAAAAATTACTAAGCAAATGTATGTTTTAAACTAATATTTTGGTGGAAAATGTGGCTCTCTTTAAACTAAACTAAACCAAGATGAGGCCAAATAAGACCTCAAAATTTTTTACTGGTCAAAAAAAATTCTAATATTAAAAAAAAAAAATGTTTTAAGTATTTGATTGGTACATAAAAAGCGTCGTATTGAAAAACTTTTGATAAATACCTAAAACTACATGCAAATTAATAAAAAAGGCGATAGGTTGATTACTATAGTTCCTGCTTTCCTATAATGCAAGGACTAATAATAAACACAATTTTCATATTTCCTCAAGGAAATTATAAATACTTTGTCGTGAGAGTGTAAAGGGGTTGGTATTTGGTTGATTCTTTTTCATTAATACTTTGTCGTGAGAGTGTAAATTCGTGAGAGTGTAAAGGAGTTGGTATTTGGTTGATTCTTTTTCGTTTACATCTAACTTCATGTTGTTCATATCTTCTTATGCATTCATATTTAATTAATGAAAGTTTGATTTGATTCATTGTATAATATTGTTATATCAGTGTTATGAGATGTATGTATTTTATTTTTTTTCAATTAGTTGATTATTTTTTCTTAGGATATTTAGGCATTTACGAGTTAGTTAAGATAAATTTGATCTAAATTAATTGACTTTAGGTAAAGGGTGTTTATTTAGTGTATCTTTTTAGTATGCATTGCAAGTGTATAATCTGATGGTCACATTTATGTTCTAGATATAAAGTGATTTGACAATTCATCTTCTCCTTGATACTAATGACTATATTGATTTTTTTTAGTATGCATTGCAAGTGTATAATCTGATGGTCACATTTATGTTCTAGATATAAAGTGATTTGACAATTCATCTTCTCCTTGATACTAATGACTATATTGATTTATGGTTTAGCACCTGATTTGTCCATGATCTATATTTAAAGACCATGGAGGGTCATTTCGTGATAATCCATTGTGAGAAAATTATATGTAAATTAATTTCCTTTTTCATTAATATATTGCCTCAAGAGGTTGTGTTGGCTAGGGTCATGGAATTTTTCCCTATTTGAGGGTTTTAGACACATAATAATTTGGTGTACCAATTTATGATCTATCTCTGTGAGTGGTTGATCCGAATTTAGGAGCGAGACGAACTGATTAAAAAATTCAATACAATAAACATAGAGATATGAAGAACAACACAGATATCCACTGAACAACATCTTCTATTGAATAAATGAAATAGGTTGAAACTATAAAACTGCAGAACTGAAACACTTGCTTGAATGGTGGTAGTTATATTTGATAATAGATGTGGTTGCTACGCACATCCTTCTGGGAATAATGATTACAATGAGGCTCCGGAGGCCTTTTTTGTATTACTCATGAATGCGAAAACCCTAGACATCCAAAAACCTAACCCTAGGAGAT
>CBVK0100240670.1:0-13426 GCA_900067695.1 Picea abies | reverse complement strand
GGTGTATCCACAGGTCCTTATGAGTATGCCCCATGTGATCAAACACAAAGCATCACTCAAATCTCCTGACCTCAATAATATGATCGCGCCCTTTTCCAAATCAGGATTTTGGGTTTCGCGATATTGTGATTCCTGTTTTTGAGTTTCCTATCTCTACAACCTCTAAAACACGAAATGTCGAATTGTCGAAACCTTTGGTCACGTCCTCCTCCATAGCTATATCTCGTTTCGCGACTCTGTGGTTTTTCAATGCAAAGGTCCCTGGCTCCTTGTCATCAGGATTTCTGGTATTCCGAATCCCGAACTACATAAATCCTAAACTACCGAAATCCCAAAATTCTTCACTTAACAATTCTTTTCACGATTCAGGAGTTAGAGTGACCAAGGATTTTGGCTTGCACTCCAGACTTACAAACTCCGAATCCCTGAAATGATCTGACAACTCAAAATAGATCACGATCAATGGTCCACATTGATTCTTGATACCAAAGTGATGGGTTCCTCCTCCCCTACCCACCTTGTAGCTTCTCTGAATCCTTCGGTCCTCGTGACTTCAGGAGTTCTCCTCGGAGAATTTTGACCGCTCATTTCCTCCTTGACAGCTTCTACGAAATGAACCAGTGTTCTTCCACTGGAACTTAACTTTTGCGAGATGTTTTCAATCTCCGTCTCCCTTTGAGTACTTTCAAAGGTGCTGACCCTATTGACCTTTCACTTGCAACTCAAGTCTCAAAAGGACCCCTGCACGCATTCCTTGTGGAAGAATTTCAAATACTTTTAGGTATTTGATCTTTTGACTCTGTGCATCCTCCGCAACAATAGTCCTTAAATCTTTAACCTTAGCTGGTAAATTCCAAGGTTTCAACTAGCCTGCGCACACCTTGCACGACTTCTGTGCTCCATCTACACTTCTACTAGAATGAGAACAACGGTATCTCTCCTAAGATTTCTGAGATAAAACTCAGAACCCTTGTTAATGCACACCTTGCGGACGTTTCACTGCACTCCTTGTAGGAACTTCTCTCACTCAGGAAGAGAAACAATTGAAACTCATTATCTCTCTTTCTAAGACTTCAAACATTCAACATGAAATCATACATACACATCATAGCTTCATAACAAATGCATAACAAAAGAGAATAAAACAACCATAAGCATACCATTCATAACAAATGCATAACAAAAGAGAATAAAACAACCATAAGCATACCATTCACCATGTATATACATAAAACATCATAACGCCATGAAATCTGATTCAAAGCTTCATATATTAATTTAAAGCTCCTGTACATGGATTCTTCTTTTTATCTCTCTGCTACAACTCTCTTCTTCTGTACTATGCTAATGATACAACTACTACTATGATAGAAAGGCGAGGGTGTCTATATCCATTTTCCCTCTTACTCTTCTAAACTGTCTAATCTATTAATTCAAACCTACCTACTTTCATTAACTGGGCTTAAATGCATTTTACATCGATAGATGAGAGAAAATCGCTCACGATCTGTTTACAACAGAAATACTACATTAATATCTGCTTCTTAATCTTTCAAAAACATTTCAAAATGTGTAAAACGTGTGTTGCGCTCCTCCCAGCTGGCTGCTTACGATGCTCCTGCATCAGAGGTCTAGATCCAAACCACTCTCAACAGCTCCTGCAATCATGTGCTTGAATGACATCAGATCACCTCATCACCTCCATGTCACTTCCACTCATCCCACTCACTACTCTTTCTCCTCTCACCACCCGAAAATTGTCCTCCATTAACCCCCATGCTGATCTCCATCAGCAGTGGCCCACCTCTCCATATCAACGGTCCTTGTTGCAAATCGGACCCCCTCGACCATTCTACCTTTAATGGTGTGGGGGGAGGGGTTTGAGAAAGTGGTTTTCCCATCGCAAGCCCTACCTAACATGGCGACTCCTCAAGAAATCAGACCCCCCCCTTCTCTAATCCACTTACTGCCTAACCCCCACTCCGAGCTCCTCCTAGGTTGTTTTTCAATACTGCCCCCTCTCTCCTTTCGCCACATGTTATCCACTCACTTCCCAACCTATCTACTCCTCCTCTCCCTACATGCCACATGTATCCTTCACTACACATCACCAAATCCATACTCTCGATACCTCCATCGTGTTCACACCTCCTCTCACTTTGACATCTATCTTCACACATCATCTACCTTCACATCCATTCATCCTGTCTCCTAATTGTATGCTCACCTCCACATCTCCCCTCGTGCACGATAGGCCAACAACCATTCCAATGAAGCTATTTCACAGGTACAGATGGCATCTGACGGGGTCAATACAGAGTGTTCTTAGCTTCCAAAAGCTCAAGCATAGACATAGAGTTAAGTCTCAGTCACATGTCTACGCAGATAGTCTCAGAAACACTTCAGTGAACTCTTCTCATGCAACTAGTTATATCCAGTGGCCTCCAATAGCTCATAGACATGTCGTCGTTCAACACAGAGCTTTGCTTTGTCACTCTGAGAACTATTTTTGGCCACTCAGTTCCTCCAACACATGCATCAGTTCTGTCGCAGAGACAGTAGTAGTTTTATTTGATTTTCTGTCGCAGAGACAGTAGTAGTTTTATTTGATTAAGTCCAACATTTTCTTAGATTAAATGCAAGAGTGGTATTTTGTGTGAGATAAGAACCACTCTTGCTGATTAAGTCCAATGTCTTAGTAAATTTAATTATTTGATTTCTTAATAATTCCCTAAATTTAGAACTCATTCCCCTAAGGACGAGAGCTTCTGCAGATCTTTTAAATAGTTAGTTTTTGGATATTGAAAAGGTCGTATTTTTTGAGGAAATAATAACAATACAACATATTGGTTGGACTCGTTTTATGCATGAATTAAAGCCTTCTACCTGGTGAACATACTCTTGATGACAATGTTTTCGTTCAACTCTTCATGTTTTTTCATTCTTATCTTGAAGACAGTTTTTTTATTTGTGCAATGTGCATTTTATTTTCTTTCAGCTATTGTATGACTTATTTTTACTAATATGCAACCTGTCAAACAACTAATGCTTTGGTGAAGATTTTTTTTCTACAACCTGTGGGAATTATTGTGTTTTGATACATGTTTGATGTCTTGAAATGATATTTTAAGTATTGAACTTCTTACAACATATTATTCATTGAGTAGTTTGTTGTTTCCCTCTGTTTTCTATAATTTCACTGGTCTATCATTAGTGTGCCATCAACCAAGGAGGGCCCTCATCCATATCGTTTTGCCAACCCAACCTTGCCTTTGTCTTGATAGAATAACCCTTGGACCAACCAACAAAAATTTAAAAGAAGCAATCATTCTAAACTGATAGGTGGCCTAGCTTTTCCCTTTAGCAGTCACGTGCAGACTTTACGACCAACATCTTTTGGTTCCATTGCCGGGGAATGGAGTAACGAAATATCTTTCCATGGGATAACGACAATTGATTATCTTTGACCTTTGATGGTGAAAAAAGATCAGAAACATACAGACTTCCATCTTTCACCTGGCGACTTCACTGAGTAAAATTTAAAGATAAAATACTAGCACCCAGAAAGGGATTCAACAGATCCAAATATGGAAATAGAAAAGCCAAGAAGGCTTATTTTAACCCTGAGAATAACATAGTATGATTTGAGCTATAAATACAACTAAGGAAATCCATTGTAGCTCATAGATACGCTTCCCCCCTCAAGGGAAAAGTTGCACACTAAGGGAATAGCTCAAACCATCGTTATGAGCATCTTGACTTTGCTAGCCCTGAGAATCATAATTCCAATGGAGCTCAGACATATCCTACTCCTGATTCCACTTGAACATCCAGTCTTTGTAATGATCCCAAGCCATTATGCAAGGATCATTACTGTTTTGGTGTCTTTTTTAAATCTGTCATTAGTGTGCCATCAGCCAAGGAGGGCCCTCATCCATATCATTCCGCCAACCCAACTTTGCCTTTCTCTTGATAGAATAACCCTCTGATCAACCAACAAAAAGTTAAAAGAAGCATCATTATAAACGGATAGGTGGCCTAGATTTTCCCTTTAGCAGTCAGGTGCAGACCTTAGGACCAACAGTTACAAAGTGGTATCAGAGCAGACAACAACACTTGGCCTGCTTGGGTTGACAAAAGAGTCGAAAAATATTTTTTTCTTAGAAAACGTTTACAGGGGAGGGAACCCTACCCTACCTTATCTATCAGAGAATGATTCAAACTCTAGGCCTGGATGGGTTGGAGAACAATCATGAGACTAGTTTACTAAGGCTAAGATGAGCTTGTTGAAAGTGTTTACTGCTGGAAGGAGATTATTTTTATAAGCTCCTTGAGGAGAAGGATTGCAGATTGAAATTTGTTGGGAATTTACTCAACAAAATAATTGAATCATGTTGAATTGCAACAAAATAATCATATTGTTTCTTTGGGGGAATGATATATACTCCTATAGGAGTGGGATTATGCTGATAGGTTCTAATAACAAGACTTGTATGTTGATGGAAAAAAACCTATTATAGGGATGCTTGAGTCCAGGGAGGGAATGGACTGAACATGTTGTAAGGTTGCCTATAAAGGTGGGCTTACGAAGCCTCTAGTAATTACAATTGCTTCTTAAATAATATATTATGCCTTGTGAGTATAATTCCCCATGTCTAGAGGCCTTATGTAAATAGTTGAGGTCAACTTACTTGACCTATCATAACTAAAAGCCTGCTATTGGGATCATTCCATTTTTGCAAATTCAAAAGGAGTCTTATGGAATGAGAATAACCCTCATGGAAGAAGTGAAGTGACATGAGAAATTTCAAAATCTCATGGATGTGCTAAGGGAGTGTATATCCCTATTAACTTAAGGGCGTGTCTATGAGTGAGAATGAAATAGGTAAGAAAGTGGAATACGTCTACACTACAAGCATGGGTAAAATGCTTGGTGCACAAGGATACGATGGAATGCACATGGAAAAGATTGAGCATACATATAACATGCATATAGACTTATTATAGTCTGTCATTAGATGTAAAATATGGCGATTTCATAGATCATATGGCTAGTGATGATCTAATTATAGCAACATAAGTAAAATTTTTATGATATTGATTGTATATTACACTATGAGGATAAGGTAGAATGGTTAATGAAATGTTGATCCCAAATGTGGTAAAGGAAATGTTGGGGCACTTCTAGATGACCAATGGGTCATGTTGATATCTAGAGGTGGATGGTAGCCATATAGGTATGTCTTGGTATGATCAAGTAGTAGTGAGAGGGAATCTAGAAAAGGATTCCCTTGTGATCAAGTAGTAGTGAGAGGGAATCTAGAAAAGGATTCCCTTGATAAAAGGGTTTGTTGACCAAGAATGGTTTGAGGAATGAAGAGAAGATAGATTGGTTGTATTGTTGCCTTGGGAACTGTAGAAATTGCTTAGACTGTATTTCTGGGTTGTGAAATGTTTTTATAGAAATTGAGGCAAGAGTGTTTTCTTACTGGTTGTTGTCATGTAGAAAGGGAAACCTAATGATGAATATGTCTGCGATAATTTCCATGTGAATGAATGCAAGATCTCAACATAGAGGGAAACATATTGTTAAGTATTCTTATGAAACTTGTCATAAGGATGGTTGTAAGATATCTGGGAGGAAGGATATGGAAGTTGAAATTTCCACATGTGATAGTGACCTACCAAGTCTCACCCATAGTATGACAAATTCAAAATTCATGGATGCTTAATAAACCTGTAATGAGGCTATCCAAGGATATCTATATATTAGTCTCAATATAAAGAGACTAAATTTTTGTTTTGCAACTATGATCAAAATTTGAACTCTAATGAATTGATCACATTTATGGATCAATTCATCCGTTCATCCTTGCACTCCCATGTTTAGTCTCTTATCATCTCGTGACCAAACACTAATACCGTGGCTTATTTAATTAAGTGCTTAACTCTACACTTCTTTCATGCGTGGCTTATTTAATTAAGTGCTTAACTCTACACTTCTTTCATGCCGGCTCGGGGTTCCTCATCATCCTTGTGAACATAACCTATGACTTCAATCTTTTTCCTCTAGCGCTAGTCCTAGATGTGAATTCCTTCTGCCATACAACCAAAACTTGTGATTGAGGGCTAATAAAAATGGTGTTTAATTTTATGACTAATGACCCAACACAAATCGACGACCCTGATCTAAACAAATAATGAAATGGACAACCCGCACATTCCAACAAGGTGGCATGTTAATAAATTTACCATTGCACAAGTTGATCTAGAAATGACACATCACTAATTCATTTGACGATCTAGATCAATAGAATGAATCCTCCCCAGAATTAAAGCCCGTGCAACTTGTGATGCGAGGTTTCTCCTCTATTGTCTATCATGACTTCGGATTGACGATCCGATCTCTTCATATTGTGGCTCTCCTATTGATCCAATAGATGGTTGGGACTTAATATGAGGTTGACCCGACAATTGATATTACTCGATGGATTTTCAACTGCATCAAACGACTCTCTTTCACTTTATCTATGATCTAATGATCCAACCTTCTCTGGAATTTGTCAAAGGACCTAATACCTCCTCTTGCTAATCTCACAAAGCCCTAGTACTGTGACCCAAGGATTCCCCATTTCAATGCTTATTCATTTTAGCACTAACTCTTCAACACCTTTTGTCCATGTAATTGAGGCTCATATCCAAGCGCTAAACCAAAAGGTGTTATAGCCTTCAGATTTCTAGGATTTTGAGACTTCACGAATTTTGAAACTTTAGGATTTCAGGGTTTCAAACTTATTTACACTCAGAGTGGGTCAAATTCGCATGCCATAGATCTTATATGCAACATGATACAATGATACAGACACCTCCATTACATATCCAACGATCAATGCTTAATCTATGCCTTCACTTGAACCAACGGCTCCGATAGCTCCCGAATTCAAAAGGAATGGTTGCAATCTCTTGATCCTTTACAAAATATTCCTCTGTACTATACTTAGCCTTCTGCATGATCACTAGTGTGTTTCTCTCCCGAGATTTGATCCTTTATGCATTTTCCTGCACATTGTATTACATTCATTATCTCTCCTGGTCTTGGTTATTTTCACTCTACAATAGCTCCACCTACACACACACAATTAACCATATTCACACAATATATAGGGGTTCAATCCAATCATTTAATAACAAATGACTTGGACATTCAATCCTAAAACACTCTAGCATAGTATATTTCCATTAAGATGTACATAATTTACATAAGGCCCGATTTTCCATTTAATATGTATCTTCATCTTTATTTGGCCTGATTTTCTCTTTTAAAGGCCAACCCCTCTCTCTGGCCTGATTCAACTGTTGTTTGACCAAATTTCTTCCTAGCCTAATTTATACTCAATTTTCCACCACCTTTGGCCTTCAAGTATTACAATCTTTATACAAAATATATTGAAACTGGAATTTGTTTCAGATCCATTAATTTATCAACAAATCCCTAGGGATCCTCTCAGATCCACAAACCTCTCACTCAACTCCTACCTTTAGGATTCACAAATCCCTATGAGATCTCTCTCATCATCCTAAGATCTCTCAACTCCTCTAATGTCCCCACATATTGGAGAACATTTACAATCAAATTCTCACTTTCATTATCAAACCCCTATCCTATGTCTCTCTTCTATAAATCATAAAACATAGGAAAATACAATAAAACAAACATGAGGGAACCAACTCCCTTAGTGAAATTAATACCCCCTAGGTCTTGTCAACATAATGATTTTATGGAGGTAGTATTCTCCTGCATCAATGTGTGTGAATGACATGGAAAAAGGTGTAAGCAATGAACTTGCATGCTAAATATTTATCTATGTTTGTATATGCTTGAGTGCATTATAAGGTTGCCTGGTATGAAGAATGATATTAAGACTAAATAGATATGAATGAATGATATAAAATGTGCAAGTGATTCACATGTATGATGTATGAGTATATGTATACTAAAGGCGCGATGTGACTACCTAAATAAGTGTACTATAAGGAAAGAATTACACTTTCCAGGATAGAATAAATACCATGGATGCATGGTTGAGTCTATTTTGAAGGGTCATGACTATTGTTTTTTGAATAATAGCTTGAGGGGGATGTGTGCCATCCCTCAGGAAAATCTAGTATAAATTGATGAAAGAATAAATGAGCAGAGATGCTCTTTGGTCATGATAAAAGACAACATGATTATGCTTTTAAAGACCGCCTGTAAATGATTGTGAACAATCATGAACAAATTAATTTTCAATAAATACATAAATGAAACTATAAAGTGTTCCTATGGTGGAAACACAATGCATGCTAAGGAATGTGATTAAAGCACAATGTGAAAACAAATTAATGGAATAAATGTGCATATGTGAATGCAAAATCTAAATGCATAATAGAAATGCATGCTGATAATTTTGTATGAAATATTGGGTAAGAATATGAAATGACAAAGTTGAGGCTCACTCGAGGTTTAGGTCATCTCAAATAGTGATGGATATGCAATAAGGAAGTTGCATGTTGAATAAGTCCCCTGTGGAGGAACTGTGTAAAGACTCTGTCAGGAGAACATAGTCACAACTTTAATGAATACTGAGAATTGGGCAGTGGAATGAAATCCTATCTAGAAAAGAATCTTGGATTACATTCTAAAACATAATGCATGAATGGGAGACTAAAAAATGAATGTTAACCATTATGATGTCTAAATGGTAATGTGCATAATGCACATGTTTATAATTCATTGTGAACAAAAATCTTGTTGTTGTAGCATGTTGATTTATCCAAGAAGGTTAAGGTGAACCTAACCAAGATTGCTCAAGGAAAACAGCAGGAAAATCCTAGTAGGGAGTAGATTGCAGAAGAAGAAAAGGAGAAAAGGAGGAATAATTTTCTTAGTTTAAAACTTTGAATTGCTTAACAGAGTTGTAAGCCTTAAAAGCACAGTCGTGGAAACAAGTGCAACTAGTGAAAGGAAATTGAACAAACAAGTATAAACTTGGTTAAATCCATGAATGTGTAAAGGCAGTGAGGCCTTGGGGATATTTCTGTTAAGATGGAAAGTCTATACCATGTAGAAGGAGTTAGAAAGAGGGAAGACTCCCTTAACTCCTTTTCTTGTTGTTTATTGTGTTTCTTTGGGATGAGAAACTAATATGTTGATGGTTGTAGGATACCCAACAACTGAATTAGCTTCATGGTTGCACTAATTAGCACCTTGAGGAGTAATGTGATGAAGCACATGTAGATATGATAGAACGTATATGATAATGCTTGCTAATTTGTGTGCTATGTACGTGCATTTTTTTAAAAATGAAAACTAATATAATTGTGATTGTGATAATGCATGCATGTGTAGAAAAATATTTGAGTTGTTGAGGAAGACAATTGCCAACGACGAACAACCTCAAGAAAAGAAGATATATATATATATATATATATATATATATATATATATATATATATATATATATATATATATATATATATATATATTTCTAGTTTTTCCATGACCTATGGGACTAGCATGTGGCTTGAGAAAATGAGACTATGGGGAATATAAGTCATTAAAATAACCTGGGGATCGCACCCGGCTTGAGCCACACCAACCCTTAACATGGTTGGATTTTTTGTGTCCCTAGAGGTTTCAAACCAATGATTTCACATCATTGAGTGCCTTAACATCACACTCCATAATTTATTGTCCTACACCTCTAGGCATAAAGAAGAGGAGATATACAAGAAGGTTGTTTTTGAAATATTGATGAAGGGACTATAGGAGATTCCCATGAAACACCACTGATGAGGTAAAATCAGAGAGGGTGTATGCATCTAGAACAAGTACAAAATTATTCATTCCTATGTGGCATAAGGCATGAAACGGTTGGGTAAGAACCTATTCTAAAACATCTTATGATTATAATGATACACATATGATTTTAAGTGGTTGTAGTATTCCATTGATACCAAAGCAGGGTAAGATTTTGGAAAGAATAATCTGAATAAGAGAGAGAGGAAATCTATGCCATCCGAGGATGATTAAAATCCTTGCAAGAAAATTCATGAACAAAGTGTCATGAATACTTCGACTAATCAAGAATGATTGGGAACAAGGGTGCTCATAAATATCACAATGATTAATGCATTGAGGAAATGCATGCTTTTATAAGTGGACAAATATAGGGCTACCCACTAT
Source organism: Picea abies (assembly GCA_900067695.1). NCBI lineage: Eukaryota > Viridiplantae > Streptophyta > Pinopsida > Pinales > Pinaceae > Picea > Picea abies. The sequence continues at coordinate 3,201 of CBVK0100240670.1, read as the reverse complement.
GGAAGAAGGATATTCCAATAGTCTACTAGAGTTAAAGAATGGTAAATAGAGAAATTGGGTGGACATAAATGTTGGCACCCTGCTTACGAATGATGAAAGAATGCTTGAATGCATTCACATGAAGATTTTAGTTTCATATATGTTGAATTGAGGTCATGATCAGCTAAAGCAAGAAAACACAATCCTTTTGTAATAATAAATGTGTATAAAGGAACCATGTGGTAAGAGGTTGGCTGAGTTCCAACCCACCAAGGCATAGTGCCTAATATGAAAAGCAATAATTTGAAAATCAATACAAGAGTGCATTGTGTGTGAATGTCGCCATGGAGATTGTCACATTGATTGAACTCATTTAATGTTTGATTGCATTTGGAAAATCTTGGATGCTGAAATGATGCATGTTAAGGAACAATATTTCATTTTCCTTTATATCATTGAATAGATACACGTGATTTAAATGTTACTATGCATAGTTCTATAATTTTTGTGAGCCACTGCAAGTGTGCAATAAAAGTATAATGTGCATGATAACTAACAATGTTTTGGCTATGTGAGTATTGAAATGACAAGAAAGAAGAGTCTTGGATAGGGGAGTGTTTAAGCCCATAAGGAATACCAATTCCTGCTGAGCCAAACTATTATGAGAAGAAGGATATCATACTTGTGAATTTGGTTATATGTGGAACAGATCTGAAAATACAATTGTGGAATTAGAAATATGTGGATGAAAGATTTGAAAATTTTGATAAATTGATGATAGTATTTCATGGTTATTGTATGAATGTGATAAATATGAGATGAAAGATATGCCCTAGAGGGACATATGATGGATTTCAATATGGAAAGCATGGAAAAAGGCTACTGTTGTGACATGAGAACCATGTGATAATCCATGATCACCATAGAATATGTTTTGTTTTGGAAACACAATCCGAAGGGATGCCTCGACAGAGTAATTCATAGGGACACCTTGACTATAAGACTCGGTGAAGTCTTAGAAAATCTTCTTGTGAAAGAAATCCTTGGAAAGGAAAGATGGATCACTTGAGGGACTACATAGAAGAGAAGGCGATGCTTGAGCCTGGGCCTGGAGGATGAGTGACTGCAAGGAAGATGAGACTTCAATCATTGTTGTAAAATATTGGTTGAGGTCATGCACACAATGGCTATGTCAAGGAAACAATGGGCTAAGTTAGTAAGACAACCAACTAGATGTGGATCCATGAAATTGCACAAATATGTATTGTGATGATGTAAATATTTTCTCTTGATATTTGAACAACAATAAAAAAAATTCATGAAATTTTGATTAATATGCTTGCTCTTTTAAATTGTTGTAGGCATGTGACAAAGGCCGATAATCTAGGAAAAGAACAATCTAAGAAAAAGAAAAGCATTACTAAAGCAGCTAAAAGATGGAAATATTGTTGGTGTTGCAGAGATGCAAAGAAAACCGAGGATGATGTTCCTTTAAGGGGGAGGGGATTGTAACACCCATGTTTCTCCTAGCTTGTAATTATAATTATATTTTTCTAAGAAACTATGGATAGATCAATTGTCTGTGGATCTAGGAAATGTTGAACCTTTGATAAGAAGGAAGTGTAAATATTTATGCTATTATTGTAAAAAGGAAAATATTGAAAAACTTAAGAGGGGGATTTCCTATACAGGTTATGATGCCATGAGAGGGAAACAATGAGCAAATTTCCCCTTGCCAATTTAAAATTCCAGAAAACCCTAGACTACCCATTTTCTTAGAATTTTAGTTAATAAAGAGAAGTTGGTGGTTGAACTACCAACTTCCCACATTTATGAAAAATAATAGGTGTTTTACTAGAACTTACTTTCCTTAGAAGCATGCGAATAAAAGTACCCATCTAGAGGATTCTAGGTTGACCCTTGGATTGGGGTATTTTGACCCACGAAATCTTGCGGTAGTAGAGAGAAAAATAGAGGAAAAATGGGGAGAAGAGAAGGGAGGAAACACAAAATTGAGTCTGGGAAAGAAATATGAGCAGAGAGGAGTGTGGAAAACTCCTATGGTTTTGAAAAAATAGAGATAAGAGAAGAAATGTGTTTTCTGGGTACAAGAACTATTGGGGAGTGTCTTCTAATTAGGCTGATAAACAAAGCTGCAGAGAATTTGAGTGAATGAGTGAACAATCACAACATATTTCCTTGGTTGGTAAAAGACTAAACTTACTAGTTACTATGGGAGAAGGAGAGTAACCTTCGTCCCTTGATTTTTTCTGAGCAAAAGAAGAAATCTCAATCATGGCATCATACTCTGACTAGGGGGTGGCCAGCTGTGAAATACACCAAGAGTAGTTGTGCCTATGGTTGGGTGGAAAGTGGCACATCCTTCAATAGTTACAACTCTTTTCATCTTCTAGATAAGTATTTATTTTCCAAATATTTGCAATGTTAAGCTCATAAAGAATATATAATGTGTTTCAAAATAATTTAAATTTAGCTCTCTATTGAAAATGGCCTAAGAAAATTAGGTTAAATTGTGAGAATGTTTCAACTGAATTTCATTTTGACTTACATCCTCACTTTTTCACTTCCCATCTTTTAAAATAATATTTCTGGGTGAGAATGTTGATGCTGATTTAGTTTTACATCCCATATTCTACTCTAGTGAGGACAATTAAATAGTCAAAACCTCTACAAAAAATCTGAAAAAGAAAGAGGTTGAATTCTGTATAAAAACGTTTATGATTTTAAGTTTTCCTGAAGCTTATATGCTAGAAAATTTAAAGGATGTCAGAATTTTATTTGGGCCTTAGGAAAATAGTTCAAATGATAAAAAGGGGTAAAGTATTTTAAAAGTTAGTATAAGGAAAGAGTGGAAAATACAAAACGGTAAAGTATTTTAAAAGTTAGTATAAGGAAAGAGTGGAAAATACAAAACACAATTTACTAATGTGAAGTAAAATGAAATTTAGAATTAAAAACATTATGAATAATTCAATCTCATTTGGATTTGGTAAGAAACAAATCTTACCAGGAATTACACGGTGAATTAATGTCCAAAGGGGAAATATATGGACTCAGTAAATATTCCTTGAAAATAGATTAAAGATGCATGTAAATAGAACATCATTAATCCCTGGAAAAAAACATAGTCTATGTGTGTGTGTGTGTGTGTGTGTGTGTGTGTGTGTGTGTGTGTGTGTGTGTGTGTGTGTGACACAACAT
>CBVK0100240669.1:0-13426 GCA_900067695.1 Picea abies | reverse complement strand
GAGCAGGCTAGTGCCCAGCTCTAAAGTAGGTTGAAATAGTTACCTCTGTCTTTTTTCTATCAGCCAGACAAAATTTACAGACTGCTAACATATTGAAGGGTTAAAACACAATCTTATAAGTGTTAGTAAAATGTGTGATCAAGGTTAAAACCTCAAATTTCATTCTAAAGGATGTGAGATAACAAAAGTAGATTCATGAATATTAATGGAAAATGCAAAGAGAACCTTGAGAAATGTATACGTTCTCGATGAAGTCAAAGGAGAAAAATGTTGTATGGGAGTGATGTCCCTCTCATATCATCAATAAAGGGAAGCAAATCTCAGGGGGAGAAACCCTTTTCCATATATGTCAAAGGGGGAGAAGTTGCAGACAAAGGAAGAGTTGCAGACACAAGGAAAGTTGTGGATAGGGGGAATATAAGAATTGAATAAGATTTTCCATGAATGACAAAGGGGGAGATTGTTGGAAATATTTTTTTCATTGATGTCAAAGACAAGGGGAGACTACAAATGTCTAATATAAATATTGTGAGATGGATATTGTTGGAAATATTTGTTCTGGTGTTTTGATTCTCAGTTTGGATACCCTATATTTGAAGGAAAGTTTACTCTAAATACCTAACTCAAATGGGAGAATAGGTTATATGGTTGGAAATATTATTATGATACTTTTCCAACGATATATGTAACTCCATATAACTCGTTAGGAATGAGGAGATATGATTTTTTATGTCATACAACCGAACCAGAAAGTTCAGGTTAGCCTAGCTAGTCTTTACAGGTTGGCCCTAAAAGTGAGCACATAAACACTATAAATACAATATAGATGTGCACATTGGAAAAGTATCCAAGGAAGAAAATCAAATTTTATGTGCGCAGACGATATATGAGGTGTGAAAGAGAAGCAAGAGAGTATTCTTTGGGTCTAAAAGTGCAAGATGAGTTTTCTTGGAGTTTTAGGGGTGTTCTATGAAGGAATAAGGTCTATGATGTTGAAAAGTGTGTTGTTTTGGGGTTCTCATGTTGAAATATAGAATTATATTCTAGGAATGATGCTACAAGGTTCTCTAGGGAATAAAGGCTAAATTTGACTAAGGTTTGAAGCTATGTCTGGGGTATGAAGCAAGGAGAGGCATTGGATCATGAAAGTTAAGGGTATGATGATGTAATAAAATAAAAGAAGTATGAATCATGTAGGTGAAGTTACAAGTACTATGTGTATGAATTTCTTATATTGGTGTCTATACATGTATTATTGAGTTGATTCGTATCTGAGGAGATCAATGTCTCCAGTAGGTTGGTGCCTACACAATATCTTGTTGAGTTAGTGCTCAACTGAGGAGATTGGTGTGTTTAGTAGGCTCATGCCTATAATCTTTGTAATGTAGGTTGGATCCTATAGAAATTTATAAATATAAGTATTTGTGGTTTTCTCTTGCAACGGTTTCCAAGTTAACTCTGTGTACCGTGATTTGAGATTACATGCATTTTTTGTTTTAAAGTTGATGAATGATTGATGAATGATCAATTAAATTAAAATTTTTATTATATTGATTCTCCCCCCCTCTCAGTATAAGCATAATTTCAACAATCCATCCAAACAAATCTATATGAGACATAATAGTAGTCATTAGGGTTAGAGAGGGTATCTTATACAAGTTGACAGGAAATCTTGTTCATGCTTTGGTACATGAAAATGATACGATATGTGAGATATGTCATAGGATGTTGGTACACCTACACTACAGGGAATTGCCGATTCTAAGGGATATTGTTACAAGTATTACATAGTTCCGCATTGAGCAATAGGGAATGTGCAAAGGGTGTGCACTTGGAAATAATTCCAAGGATGCTTTTCCAAGTAGCAAGAGTAGGTCCAAGGGGATTATGGATATTATACATTCAAATGTGAGTGGGTCTATGTCAATAGAATCAGTGTAGGGATATTTGTACTATGTGACATTCATTGATGACTTTTCCAAGAAAACCTTGATCTTTTTTATGAAGGCCAAGGATGAGCTCTTCAGTCAATTTTAGGAGTTCAAGGATCAGGTGGAGAGCTAGACAGGAAATAATATTAAGGTATTGAGGTCAAATAACGGGGGAGAGTACACCTCCAATAAATTTGAGGATTTTTTCAAGGAGGTAGGGATCAAGAGTGAGTTGACAATCTCATACAACCATCAACAGAATGGAGTTGCGGAGAGAAAGAACTGGTCCATCATCAGTTATGCTAGAGCTATGATACATAAAGAGGAGTTTCCTATGTTTATTTTGGAATATGAATTTAACACGATAATATATGTGCATGATAGGATTCCTCATAGGATATTGGGGGAAAAGAATCCGGAGAAGGAATTCACAGGAGTAAAGCCAAAGATAAGACATTTGAGGATATTTGGTTGTCCATTTTACATCCACATTCCCATGGAGAAGAGGACAAAGATAGATCCTTTAGGAAAAAAGAGTGTATATGTGGGGTACAATGAGACCTAAAAGGATTACAATATCTTCATACCAACGCAACAAAAGACAATTGTGATCAGAGATATTAAGTTCAAGGGGAACTTCGCATCTAGGAATGATCAAGATTCATTAGTAGTGATAGAGGAAGAGGAGAAATTGGCTCTGAAGGATGAGAAATGCTAAAACAAATCCAGTTCAGGGAGTTAGACTTAAGGTGGGGAGGAGTTGTTATCCCCTTCCATTTCTGGTAGGAGTCATAGGTGGATATTGCATACATTGATGGATGGCGGTGAGGATCCTAGGAGTGAAGTTAGAGAGATTATCCCTCTGAGGAATTTTCCTAACTCTATGGCGCTTATGAGTAGCATCATTCATGTTGAGGCTTCTAGTTTTGAAGAAGAGACAGATAAATAAGATTGGCAAGATGCCATGGTAGAGGAGTACCCCTCTATAATGAGGAATGGTGTTTGGGACATAATGTCGAGACTAGATGTGAAGTCAATTATGAGTTCTAGGTGGATGTAAAATATCAAGCATGTTGCATATGGAAGCATCGACAAATTGAAGGCGAGGTTTGTGGCCAGAGGCTTCTCCTAGAGAGAGAGGGAGTGGACTAAGATGAGACATTTTCTCTAGTCGCCAGGTATGCTTCTATTCAAGATATTACTTATATTGCTTCAGTTATGAGGTGGAGGATTCAACAGATGGATGTGAAGAAATATTTCCTGAATGGTATCATTGAGGAAGAAGTATATGTAGTGAAACCTCAAGGATTTGAGGTACATGGGAGGGAGTCTCATGTGTGTAGGTTTAAGAAATCCTTGTATAGACTCAAATAGGCACCCAAGGAATGGTATTCCAGGATTGATAGATACTTACAGAGTATGGTCTTTACCAAGAGTGAGGTCGATCCTAACTTGTAATTCATACTTGTTGGGTCTGATCCAATCATATTGGTGTTTTACGTGGATGATTTGTTTCTCACAAGTGCAAAGGAGATTATAGCAGGGTGCAAAGAATATTTGACTATAGGGTTTGAGATGAAGTACATTGGCTTGATGCATTATTTCTTGGCGTTATAGGTATGGAATATATAGGGAGATATATTTCTTGGTTAAGGGAAGTATGTAGTGGAGACATTGTGGAGATTCAGGATGGAGGGATGTAGATGAGTGTCTACACATATGGTTACCAACTTGAAGAACATCGTCACTATATATTTAGAGTTGGTGAATCCTAGGATATATATAGGCAGTTGATAGGGTCCTTGATTTATTTGGTCAATACCAGGGTAGATATATGTTTTGTTGTGAACACCTTAAGTCAATTCATGGTGGAGATGAGGCAGGTGAATTAGATAGAAACAAAGCATGTTCTCATGTACATGACATGTACAATGGAGTATGAGTTGAGCTTTCTTGGAGGTGATGGAGTGAGTATGCAGGGATATTCAAACTCAAATTGGGTAGGGAGTGTAGTAGACATGAAGATCACCTCAGGGTGTTTCTTCATCTTGGGATCAACAATGATTACATGGTTCAGCAGGAAGTAGAATTATATAGTACTCAATTCAATAGAGTAAAAGTGTATGATAATGAGTATGGCTAGTCGTGAAGCCGTTTGGATTCACACATTTCTTATAGTTTTATTTGATTAGGAGTAAGAGCCCACATTGATATACTGTGATAATCAAAGTTGTATCAAACTCTCTAAGAATCATGTAGTCTTTGATAGGTCCAACAATATTGAGACCAAATATTATATCATCCCATACAAGATATAGAAGGGAGAAATCAAGCTTCGGTATATTTTCACATATGAACAAGTTGAATATATTCTAACCAAACCCTAGGTTAAATGGAAGTTTGTGTTCTTTAGGGAAAACTTGGAGTGGTGCATAATACCTTCTTTGATAAGAGGGAGTGTTGATGTTTGTAGAATTAAACAAATACTTCCACATAGGTCTAAGTGTCTAGGCATGTGGAAGTCGTCCAAATCCTTCTACCATGACACTTTACTTTAATTAAAGGAATTATTAAAGTATATTGATTTTATTAATTAGTTGAGTTTATTTAATGAAATGTTAAAGTTATTAGCATTAATGAATTAAATATTATCCATTGATCTCAAGTGAGGTGAGATTCAATCTCAGTTGTCAATCACTTTGAAGATTAGGGTTAGGTCATAATTCAATATTATAAAATCATGGAAAGGATGAAGGAGGAGACACTTGATACTTTTTGATACAAAGGGTTGGATCATGAAGGACTATGATTCAAAGAGATCTTGGATAGGTGAAGGGATTTCATCTAGATATCAATACAGATCAGGGAGAAGAGAGAGCATGGGAAACTGCAAAGAGTTCCAACAGATTGTAATCCCAATGATAGGGTTGCATCATATGAAGGTTTTCGTATAGTATTTGTGCATGTGTATGTGGGTTTCAATGGATATAGGCATGTGTATGAAAATTTACTTTAGGAAAGGCATGTAAATCTCAGGAAATGTGAAATTTCAGGGTTATACAATATAAAAGGAGTTGCTATGGTTTTCATATAACAAGGTACCTAGGTGTCATGATTATAAAATCAACATAAATAAGGTCTTCTTGATGAAGAAATTACACAACCTCAAGATGAAGGAGGGTTCTTCAATAGTGGAACACTTAAATGAGTTCAACATAATTACCATCTAGTTCAACTCTATTAAATTCATTTTGGATGATGACATTAGAGACATTTTACTAATGTTCTATATGATGGGCAACTCAGAGAATCTGATTGTAGCTATGAGCACTTCGACACCTGCAAGAACCCTAAGGTTTGACCATGTTAGCAATATCTTAATGAATGAGGAGGTGTGACATAAAATAATTATAGAAAAGCAAGGAGGACAAGCTCTAACTCCAGTTGATCACGGTAGAAAAAGTGATAAAGGTTGTTAAGGGAATTCAAGGTCAAGAGGCAGATCAAAATTGAGAAAAGGAAATGATGGGTGCCTAAATTGGCATACTTTCATCACTCATCTAATACATTTATTCTTACCATTTTCAATTGATCATTTTATTTTTGATACTTTCCTTATCCAGTTTTCCCTCACTTTTCATTAAGTTACAAATATTTCCCCATATGCCATTTTTATGCTATTCTTGCATATTTCTTAAAGGAACTTTTTGCTTTCATGTACTATTGCTACTACACATGAGTAATATAGTATCTACAACTCCTCACAGTGGCTACAATCCCTCTTTGTTTTTTCAATTATAGACACAATCCAACTACTGCAAATCCAAGCACACTCTTTGTTACTATGATTAAGGGAAAAATCCAACTGCTACAAGTCTAAGTGCACTCTATGTTGTTGCGACTGAGGACAACTGTTGCAACTCCAAGTATACTCTCCATAGCTACGACTCTGAGTATACTATTGATATGATTTCGAGTGAAAATTCTACTAGAAAAATAGTCAACACTACAACTAACAGTTAGGAAATGATCCTCACATAGGAAGGATATAGGAGGAAAGTAGATGACTAAAAGAGAAATCGATTTTCCTACCAAGTCACCACATGCTCGATCGTTACTAAATTTGGAAAAATTAATGAAAATGGATGAACAACTAGATTCTCATGGTTGTCCATCCATTCCTTTGTATAATTTTAGACATTAGTTGTACTATATAATAGCCTTATCTTCTTCATAGCTAAGGGGAAGATGAATTATTCTAGCGATAACATTCGACTATTATTGTAACTTTCATATTTCTGAACTATAATTTATGTTATTCTCCTGTTTTCATGTTGCTATGTTGGTGATCGTGTGATTCTGATTTCATATCTCAATGCCTTGTCTAAGGGGGTAGGGCCCCCTCCTTAATCAGGTACTTCCTATATATTAGCATAGGAGTTATCATTTCAATCCTATTTATTTGATTACATAGTTGTTTTATTTCTCAGTGTGTTGTAATTCAATATTTCATAGAATAGTACTTGCAATTCTTGTATGGTTAATATTTAATTTTCTAGTGTTGATAATTCCATAATTTTAAATTGCAATTCAATGTTGATTCAATTTATATGAGTTTATAATATTAGAAGCTACTGCAACTTTTTTTGTTGCAACTCACGTCGCTGTAATTTATTTTTTGTTGAAGCTTCGTTGTTGCAACTTGCATTATTGCAACTCATCTTGTTGTGATTTATTTTGTGTTACAACTCCATTGCTGCAACTCCGCTTGCAACTGCACTTTATTTTGTTTTATTTCTAATTTTTGATAGCTTTAGGATTGAGTAGTTTGGGATTGATATTATATTGAATCATTGTTGAATGTGCGAACACGTAATTATTGCAACAAAACAAGATCATTATTATACTTGAGCAAGTCACCAGTAGATCATAACATAATTTTACTTTCCGCAAGAGTGATTTCCTTTATTACAGTGTGATTTAATTTCTGCAAGTGTGATTTAATTTCCATAAGTGTGATTTACTTTCTGCAAGTGTGATTTGAATTCTTCCAGTGTGATCTACTTTCTACAAGCGTGATTTAATTTCAGCAAGTGTGATTTAACTTCTGCAAGTGTGACTTTTCTTTCTTGCAAGTGTGATATTTACTTTTTTGCAACTCAAGAAATAACATAGTTTGGTGACTTAATTAAGTATCTTGAATCCTTTATTGTGACATTAAAAGTACTACAAGTCTTTAGCAAAACCAACACTACTCTTTCATATATGGTGCACAAAAGTTTGTAAGTAAGATACGACCCCATATTGATAATTAAATGTACAACTCTTCGGTTTCTTGCTAACTAATTAAAAATAAATTGAAAAGTATGTCATTTTTGCTGTTGTTGTCGGGGAACTATCAAAATAAATAGTTGTTGTTTATTTTTTTGGATTTTCATTTTAGTAAATTGAGTGCTATGATTTCTTTTCAACAATTCGTAGAATGTTTTTATAACCTTTTCTATGAGCATAATTAGAGATCAACAAGGTTGATTTTTTAGTTCTTCCAAAAACCGTTGAAAAGATAATAGTGTAGGTCAATCATAAGAGGGAAATGAGCTCAATCAACCAAATTGTTTATGATCTACAACAATTTTTATTTCCAAGAATAAGCCCGGAGCATATCCTCAGGAATCAAATATTATACAAGGGTCTCTATACATAGAGGTTCCTCTTTCAGAAGAGTAGATCAATGAACAATACCACTCTTGACAGTTCCTTTTTCTTGGGCCACCTTTAGAAAAAAATGACAACTCCCAGAAATAAATGGTACACGAGGTTGTGAAGGAGGAACCCTCCACTTTCAGATTTCCAATCAAAAAAATAGATGAGTAAACCAAGATGAAGAACATCCTTCATTCATCCTTTCCAAATTTTTATGGGTTATATAAAGAATATCTTTATACCTTCCTCTTCGAGTTCGACGTACATTGTAGAAGCTACAAATATGTGACAAATTCCTAGAAACAAAAAATTCCACCCCCCCCCCCCCATGCTCAAGAGAGCTACACTATGATGGTTCATGGGTCTTGGAAAACATAACATCTGCTCATGGGACCAAATGATGAAGAAATTTCTAGACAAATACCAATACTACTTAAAATATAAATAAAGAAGAGATTAAATATTCAATATGATGCAACATGAAGATTAGAGCTTCGAAGATTATGTTGAATGGTTCATCTATAACCTCTAGAGGGAAAATCAAGGAGATTTGGATCCCGAGACATGACACGTCTTATTTCTAGGAGGAGTCTAAGATGATTGTATATAAATCCTCAATATGATGGGTGGGGAAGTTTTTTCTTAGTTAGTGTATGGCATTATCTTGTAACTTTGTTGTAAATATTATAGAGGAACATAAAAAATGGACAAAGGACCAAGAGATGTACCGGAAAGAACGAAAAGAAAATGTTGGAGGTGGAGACACAATAGTAGGAATCGAGAACATGTTAGAAGAATTCACTTCCAACGTACTTATTTCCCTTAACTCCCAATTGGATACACTATAGATGAAGAAGAAAAAGGAAAGAAAAGCGAGAATTGGATATAGTTTTCTTGAAATGCAAAATGAAGCACCCATGGAAAGATTGTCCATTGGATCAGATCGAGGTTTGTGAAATATGAAGTGAGGACCATGCTACTCACAATTTTCCATCCTTACCATGACTAAAATATATCTACTAGAAAGATGAAGAACTGGAACAATTGTGTTATGTCTCTCATAAGCGACCCTGGAAGCCCAAACCTCAAGGTATGATCCAAGATCAACCTCAATATTTCAATTCATATTGGACAAACCCTTCCATGCAATATGATTCTCAATCATGGGGTATTCCAACACAACAATGGGTGTCTCCTCCTCCTCCAAACCAGTTATGACAACAAGGATGGAGAAACCCTACTATAGGAGGACCTCAACAAACTATGAGATAACCACCCATGCAAATTCTCCCTCATATGTATGAATCCGTATCCACCCCTCCTCGATCATAAATACATGCAAAACCCATACCTAACCTAAATAATGGAAGGCCATGCCAACTAGCACATGATGTTGGACTTGCGACCTACTCGACCTATTCCATCTCTTCCCTGGAATGCAATGATATTCACCTCTGATTAGGGAAGACTCTAAACAAAGACCAACCTCACATTAGTATTGAATATTTGAATGAGTATGCCCCAAATGAATTATCAGAACACAAAAAATATTAGGAACCTTCAAAAGATGATAATTCCCACCCCGAACATCAACAACCACCCTATCCAGAAAGGCTAAATCTAGAAAGACCTTTTACTCATACTGATTTTGACTTCTTGGGAGAAATAAAGAATGTGTGTGTGTCAAAATACCACTATTTCAAGCCATCAAGGATGTTTGTATTTATTCAAAAGTAGTACGAGAAAATTGTTTGAGAAAACTTGATCGGAAACAAAAGGATCTCCAAACTATTCATGTCATGGGAAAATTGCCATATTTAATGATGGGAAGAGTTATCATAGATAAACATAGTGACCTAGGAAGTCCAGTTTTTAATGTGAATATCAACAATACAATTATTAGTAAAATATTAATTTACCTAGGGGCTTCCATCAACATTATGACATGCGATACGATGCAATCTTGAGGTCTTCCATGCCTTAGGGAAGCCTCAATTGTACTTCAAATCGCCGAAAGATCAACCATTAAACAAGAGGGAATCTTAGAATATGTATTGATCTATTTGGATTCATGGGAATATCCCACTGACTTCATGGTCCTATAAACATAAACCTCTCTAGAAGGGTATCCTCTAATCCTGGGATGAACTTGGATGACCATTGTTGATTCCTAGATCATTTGTAGGTAAGGAAACATGACCATATCCCATGGGAAATCCAAAAAACAATTAGCCCTCTATCATCTTGCCAAACCCAACATAGATCTAGAAACACTTTGGGTTGATGGAGAATATAGTGAGGAAGAATGGGAATCTCTTTGAGTCCTCTCCATAGATCAATACCTAGCCATAAGAGATAAAAAAAAGGACGATGAAATAAAAATTTTTAGATCCTCCTCCTCCTCCTCCTCAGAAAACACACATATTCTTGAGAAGGTTATGCAACTGGAAACACAGGATTCTATAGCCTCAACAAGAATCTTACCCATCAAACCTGAATCCCCATAACAAAAATACCAAGTATCTTTTACATAAACTATAAAAATCAGCCCAGAGAAAACCTTGAAAATAAACCAAGGACTAAATGAACAACAAAAAGAGTGATTTCTTAAGGTGATACAAAAGTAGAGTAATGCCTTCACTTGGGATTATTCTGACATGAAGGGAATCCATCATGACCTATGCACACATCACATACATATTAAGGAAGGATAATGGCCCATCTTTCAACCCTATCATCGGATTAATATAGCACTGAAGGACATAGTCAAATTGGAACTACAAAAACTTCATACAACAAACTTTATCTACCCAATTTTTGATAGCCAATGGGTCTCCCCTCTAGTCATAGCCAATGGGTCTCCCCTCTAGTCATAGTACCAAATAAAAATGGTAAATGGAGAATTTGTGTCGACTATAGAGAAATAAAAAAATAAACACAAAAATAGCATTTACCACTCCCATTCATTGACTAGGTCCTGGATACATTATCCTGGAATAAATATTTTTCTCCTCGATGGATTCCGTGGGTATAACCAGATCCAAATCACACTTGAAGATAAAGACAAAACAATGTTCACCTATCCTTCGGGGACATTTGGCTATCATGTTCTACCATTCGTGTTGCGCAATGACCCCTCCACCTTTCAATGAGCCATTATTGTTATATTATTTGATTTAATTCATGAATGTGTGGAAATATATATGAAATATTTCACAATATATGGGGACCAATTTGATAAGGCATTGGAAAACATTGAGAAAAAAATGATAAGATGTAAGGAATCAAATGTTTCTCTAAACATTGAAAAATGTTGTATTATGTTAACTAATGGCATTGTACTAGGACATCACATCTCATCCAAAGCTATCCAAGTAGATCCAACAAAAGTATAGGTAATATTAAACTTTCCTAATACAACTTTGCAAAAGCAGGTACAAAGTTTCTTGGGATATGTTGGTTACTACCATTGATTTATTGAATTTTTTTCACAAATTTCCTATCCATTATTGGCTTTACTTAACAAACATACTAACTTTGCATGGACATATACATTCCAACATGTGTTTGATGAATTGAAAATCGAAGTGTCCGAAGATCCTATCTTACAAGGACCTGATTGGTCGCTCCCATTCCACATCTCGAGAGATGCATCAGACACCACCATTGGAGCTATTATAGGACAACTACAAGGAAAGGACCCATATGCAATTTACTATGTCAACAAGAATCTCTCAACCACATAATTAAACTATATGGTAACTGAAAATAGTTTCTTGTTGTTATTCATGAAATAAACAAGTTTAGGCACTACATTACCAGATACCATGTAATATTACATATTGATCATGTTGCTATTAAGTATTTAGTGAATAAACCAATCACCAATGGCGGGGTCAGTAGATGGTCTATTTTATTACAATAATTTTACATTACCATATTAAATAAACGAGGAAAAGATATCATATTTGTTGAATTTAATTCTAGAATGACATATAATGAAAATGAACATCCAATAGAAGATCACTTTCTAGATGAACATCTCCTTTTAGTATCTACTAACTCACCATGGTTTGCAGATATTGCCAACTTTTTGGTTGTAAGAAAGTTCCCACAACATCTGACTCCCAAAGTGAAATAAAGTATAGTCAGGAAAAGTGAAATATTTTTATGGATTGATGGCTTCCTCTTTTACATTGGGTCTGATTTGATTATCGGAAGATGTGTACGAGAAGATAAAATCCATGAGATACTAAAATCTTGTCATGATGGGACACATGGGGGCCATTTTACTCCATCAAGGGTATTATTGGCCCACAATTTTCAGGGATGCCAAAGAATATGTGAAGAGGTGTGACAACTGTCAATGCATAGGTTGACTTGTACAAGTATATGAAATGATTATACAACCACATATGGTGTTAGAACCTTTTGAATGATGGACCATTTATTTTGTGGGACCAATAAATCCCCCTTCCCGTCGACACTCCTACATGCTTGTCTGTATGGATTATGTCACAAAATGAATGGAGGAAAAATAACTTCCGACAACAACCAAATAGGAAGTAGAGGAGTTTCTCCATTAATAAATATTTGTAAGGTTAGGGATACCACGAGAGATAGTGACTGATGGAGGAACTCAGTTCATGTCATGGATTGTTAGAGATATGATGGAAATTTATAAAATGAAGCAAAGAGTAACAACACCATATCACCCACAAAAAATGGATAAGTAGAGGGGACTAATAATATCCTCGAGGCCATTATCACTAAAAATTTCAGATTGCACCTCAAAGATTGGGCCGATCGACTCCCTGAAGCTTTATGGGCCTATAGAAACACCTGTAGAACTACTATAGGATGCACACCTTATGAGTTATTATATGGGAAAAGAGTACTACTACCCATCGAGATAGAAATCCAGACACTTAGGACAATAATACAACTTGGATTTGACCTCTTAAAGGCTCATAAAAAAATAATGATTCAAATTAATGAGTTGGACGAGCTACGGCAAAATGCCCTATGCCGAGCCACAGTGATACAAAATCAAAGGGACATATATCATGATAAGTTTATCAAGAAAAATAATTTCAAAGATGGAGATTTGGAATCACTATTTGATTCCAGGTTTAAGGACTTCAGAGGGAAATTTCACACTAGATGGCTCGGTCCATACAATATTGATACAATATATGATAATAGGTTCATTAAAATATGTACCATAGATTAAGACAAAAATCCTCTAATGGATAATGGAGATATGCTTCACCTATATCATCGACCCTTACCAAAGGAATATTTTTTGAAGAATATTACAAATGGATGACCCGACAATGATCTAGAACGCGTTCAAAAAGAATGAATCCCGACTAGTTAATTCCTTTTCTTCTTCAAAAAAAAAGAAAAAAAAAAAGAGAAAAAAAAGTAAAAAAAAAAGTGAGAACCTGCCCAGCTGGCGCATTAAATAATAAACTAATAATAATAATAATAATAATAATAATAATAATAATAATAATAATAATAAATAAATAAATAAATAAATAAAAATAAAAAGGAAGGGTACTTCACAATTTCGTGATGGTTATGTCCGGATCCTTCTCAACAAATTGTAATAAATCCTTCATTTATTTATAATAATATGCCTGTTTAGGACATGCATGTTGGAGATACTTCACACACACCAGAGAATTATTTTTTCTAAGGTTTTCCCTATGTTTACTAGTCATTATTCAATCTCCTATATTCCTCTAGGATAATATTCTCTTCAATTCACACTTCAGTTTGATCAG
>CBVK0100240668.1:0-13427 GCA_900067695.1 Picea abies | reverse complement strand
CATGTAGTCCATTGAGATGGATTCCCAAGGCCTTTCAGGAGTAGGAAGAGCAGTTTACAATCCTTTTTTCTTAATGTCCAGTTTGGAAATAGCATAGGAAGTGTAGTACCAAATATACTTGTTGACATCCTATCGAAGTTTCGACTAGTAGAAATGTAGTTGCAACACTTCCACTGTATTTTCCACGCTGAAATGTCTCTCCACCCAATTGTAGTGGGATTCCAAAATTATCTTCTCTTTCTCACTTGATGGAACACATAGATGGCCCAGATGGCACAAAATCTCATCCCAAAGATGGAAATTGGTGACAGTTGTGTGTGTGCCAAACATCTAGTAGGCGTTGGAAAATTCAAGATATGTCTCATGGAGGTGGAGCCATCCAGAGGTTTCATGGCCAAAATAATCGAGCACTGTGGTCATTGTTGCGATTGGAGGTCGGTTGAGGAAATCAACGAATTTGTTGGTTCTTCCTATTTTATACTTGATGTTGAGGTGGAACTGCTTTAAATATGTGGACCACTTCTTATGGCATACATTCTTCAATTTTTCTTGTGTCTGCATGAACTACAACGACTTATGTTCAGTGTGGATGAATGTATCCTTCCTAAAAATGTAATGCCTCCATTGGCGGTAGGATTTCACAGTGGAGTATATTTTTTTTTCATAATTAGGGTACTTACAGATGACATATGATAGTGTGTCACTATGATAGGCCACAAGGTGGTCGTGTTGAGTGATGATTGTTCCCACAACATAGTATGAATCATTTTTCTTGATATCAAATGGTTTTTTCAAGTCAAGTAATGAAAGCACTGGGGAGGAGCACAAGAGATCCTTCATATCATCAAATTCTTTCTGTTGGGACAGGATCCACACAATTTTTTCCTTACCACCACCTCTAGTTATTTTTTTGAGGGCCCATGCAATATGGGAGAATCCCAACACAAATCTTCGATAGAAATTCGTAAGGCCTTAGAAGATCTAAAGTTGAGTGAGATTTTTTGGATATGGACATACATAGATGACTTGGATCTTGGATGGATCAACATGCACAACATGCACATCAACAATGTATCCTAGGTACTAGACCTTGTCCATGTTGAAGGAGTATTTTCCCAAGTTCGCATATAACTTGTGTTGCTGCAAAGTGTGTAGAACCTACTGAATATGTTGCAAGTGTTATTCCCAAGTCTTGTTGTAGAAAAGGATGTCATCCAGATAAACCACCAAAAAATAATTAGTGAAATACCACAAGATATCATCCATCATCCTCATGAAATTCGTTGGCGCATTTGTCAAACCAAAGGGCATGACTAACCATTCAAAAAGATCTTCTTTTGACTTGAAGGCAGTTTTCCATACATATGTCGGTTGTATTGGGACCTGATGGTACCCATACTTCAGATCAATCTTACTGAAGTATTTTTCCCTCGTTATTTGATCAAGGAGATCGTCAATTCTAGGAATCGGGTACTGGTTCCCAACTATGATTTTATTTAGAGCCCGATAATCAATGTAGAGTTGTCAAGTCTCATATTTATTCTGCACCAACATGATTGGGCTTCTACAAGGTGATGACATGGGTTGGATGTTCCCCTTGTGGAGAAATTATTGGATCTAATGCTTGATCCCCTCATTTTATAAAAGAGAGGGACAATGGACTAGCCCATTGGGTAGTGGTGCATCGGGGGTCAGATCAATGGGATGCTTGACTTGACAGTGTAGAGGTAGCCCAGTTGGTGATGAGATGATATCTTTGTATTCTTCCACGACCTTATCCACTTTCTTTTGTTGTGTGGAGAGGTTAGCCATAGAGGCCATGGATGTGGATGCAAACTTTCTCTCACTTTGAGAGTGAATCACAAAGAATAAAAACTTCCTGGTATGAGAAATGACCTTCCTGCATTGCTTGGCATAGATCAAGGAAATAGCACTAGGTTGAACTAGCTCAAGTATCATATACTATTTCCTATTCAAAGTAATAATAACACTACGAGGCCTAGACTCATATACAACATGATTTTTCCATAAATAATTTTTGCCCAAAATAACATCACAAACTTCAAGGGGAGAAACATCACACAATACCTCATATTTGAATGACTTGATGTCGTATGATAGGCGAAATTGTTGGATGATGCAAAGATCACTTCCTTGACAGAGCCATCCGATGGTGTAGGGTTGTGGGTGCGGTATTGTCGGCAAGGCTAACCTCTTGATGACCTCTACTGAGATGAGGTTCTTCTGGATACCCCTATCAATGATGAAGTGTAGCAGAGTGCCTTTTACTCACATCTATGAATGAAAGAGGTGCACGCCTTCCTATGGATCATCAAGTTCACTGGGTTGGATCTTGGTGGTAGAAATGGTGGAACTCAGTTCCACGTCAATGATTCATCTCCAATTTTTTGGTTTTGAATAAAATTCATAACCTGCATCTAATTCAGAGTATTTTACCTCATCCACTAATGACTTCTTTGAGCAGAAATCAACAATGTTATGCTAGAGGCTATTATGGAAGTCGCACCACTTCCTGGTATCTTTCTTCAACTTCCCATTGTCCTTCTTTTCTTTTGTTTGGACTAGTTGTCCTAAGGTTTCCCATATTTGGTCTGTCCTTTGTTCTATAGGTTGGTGATTCCCTTGCCCTACTTCTATTGTGAGGGGTTCCCAGACCCAAACTGTCGTGTATTTTGTTTTACCTTCTATTCAAATTTAACGAAATATCGATAGGCCATGCTAAAGGATGAGATGTCCAAAAACTCAATTTATTTTTGGATGTACCTATGCATATCCTTGTGGTACTTGAGCATCAAATGTTTCTTAAAATGATTGATACCTAGCTTGGTGCACAAGGTATGGAAGACATTAGTGAACTCTGGCATAGTTTGGTCTCTTTCCTTCCGTAGTGTGGTCCATCTTGTATACAAGTCATCCAAACTTCTAACATGGTAGTATTTTTCCTTAATAGAATTCCTAAAGGAACCCCAGGTGGGTGCAATTTCAAATAATTTGGATCCCTCTATTTATTTTTTCTTACATAAAGTCTCCCACCAATATTTGACATGGGGGACGGCCTTGAGGAGTGGAAATGTAATCTTTTCTCCATCGGAAAAGTTGTGGACATAAAAAAGAAGGTTTAACCATTTATCTATGAAATTGACATATGTTTTACCTTCAAATATAGGAATATCAAAATTGATCTATACCTTGAAGGGGGCATCGCCTCCACTTGAGGTGGATGCATCGATTTTCAGTAGCCGTCGAAGGACTTGTGCAAATTTTTGCATCATCTTGTTCCCATGTCACTCAAAGGATTCCTTGAGCAACAATTTGAAAGGATATCTTGTCTCTTTGTCTTTATTTTCTCCCACCATGGAAAATTTCTTTGGAATTAAAGGGAATTTCTCCCCAATACAAACAAGCTCGAGACCCAACTCTCTATACCCTGACTGTGTTGGGGACATGCATTAAAAAACTGACAAGGAACAGACTGCTCTAATACCACTGATCTGGATTTATGAAAAGAATGAAATGAAACCACATATTTATAATATTAACACAGAGATACAGTGAAAAATAATAGAGATACAGTAAAACTTGGCTTCTATTAAATAAGAAATATGTTGAAAATTGTAAAATGCAGACTGAAAACAAGCTTGCTAGAATGGTGACAACTTATCTCTGAGAAGAGATGTCATGGATACACTCCTTCACATGAAGATGAGTACAATGAGGCTCTTAAGGAATTTTTACAATAAAAATGAAGGAAAAAACCCTAGATATCTAAAAACCTAACCCTAGGATATGAAGCACCAAAAGTCATGTGGGCCCCGTTGGGGTAAGTTAGTACATCAACTTCTCAGGGTCGTAACTTTTGCATATGATCTCCGTTTAGGGTGCATGATAGCTCGTTGAAAAGGCATTGACGAGAATATTAATTTAGGGGGATAAATTAGATCCCTTTTGGTTCATTTATGTTCCTTATCATTAAAAAAATTGTTTTGGCCCTCAAAATGGCCCTAGACGTTCAGGAACCGAAAAACTGCTAAACATAGTAATTTTCCAAACAAGTGTTTTGAGCTAGTTGGACAAGGTGGGTGGCCATCGAGATCGTCCTGGATCATTATTATATCTATGTGATGGGTTAGGTTGGTTAGGTCCCTAACACCTAAATAATGGAATAAATGATGAACCCAAAAGTGAGAAGGTAGTTGCTCAACTTCCCACATCCTAAGACAATACTCAATATGAGCAATTGGATTAGAATAACCAACACATGTTTCCAAAGTTAAGAAATAGTTTTTCATCTTCTTGTCTTCTCTTGACTGACTGACTTGATATGGAGGGAGGAATTGATATTGAATAGAAATCTTAACATCATTCCAAGAATAAAGAGTTTCTTTATGACTAGCCAACCATCTAGAAGGGGAATATCTCAAGGCTATATCAAGAGATGAAATTCATTGCTCTTTTGCAACTTTATCCTCTATATCATCAAGAAAAATTTTCATAACTAAAGTCCCATCATATTTTGGAAAACCACATATTTTATTCTCAATCCATCTTACCGAGTGGATAATGGTGCAATGCCTGGAAACGTTCCCATATTGCCCTGGTTTCCAGTTATTAAAAGTCGCCTCAAAATCCTCATACATAGATTGAAAACTTTACCAACTCATTGAGCCATATGCGTTTGGTTAATATAGTAAGCTCTTTTCCATGAAGTCATATGATATAGTTGATCAAGGACATCTATCTCTAAAGTATCATCAGTAGGTTTAGTTTATCTTGGACACTGATATGGATCTAGATATTGAGTAACTTTCATAACATCAGATCCAAAAGTCATAGTCTCCATCTTAACTTCAATGATATCATAAGATCATAGTCTCAATCAATGACTAACAGAGAAGGATATGGTTCCTTTTCTACCATCATCTCATTAACTTCAAAATCATACATTGTCTTAACACCAACCAAATCTACCTCTACATTCTACATCCTTCCTACTTGAAAAATACAATATTGATTTTCCATCCTCAACTAAATAGGAGAGTGTACTAGTTTAGGTTTCCCCATTGCCTCCTAAGTATTCTTAGGTATCATTTTAACATCAGATCCCAAATCTAGCATAATATATTTGATTTCATAGTCATCTATCTCAACATTTAATCTTATTCCCCTTCTCATTCTTTTCTTTCTTCTTTGTACCCAAATTTATTTCCTTTATGGAAGGTTAGCAACAATATATTCTCCTAGATTTCCTTCAAATCCCAAGGATATTTTAATAGTATTCCACAAATTTTTAGTAAGTTTCTTGTCATCTAAGATATCATAAAATAGTGAAACCAAAGATCAATTGTTTTTTTTTACTTACCTGGAGACTCTAGCTGGATAGAGGACTTTATGGGTATCCTTGGCCGATGTGGGTTCAACTTGAAGCTTGTTCCTGCAAATTCAGGGGTCGATGGGCCAGACATATTTATGAACATATCCAATGCATTTTTAAAGAACGCCTTCTATTGCTTAGGATCATACTTGGTATTTTTTAGCATAGCCTTTTGAATCTTAACAAGATGTAGACTATCTACATCAACACCAGTCTTCGCTCCTCCCCGAGTAATAATATTGATAGTAGACCCACCTGACTTGGCCATATATATTGGTTTAGAGCTGATCAAATTAGATCCTCTCTACATGACATGATCTTCCAATTTAGCTATTAGATCAGGGAAGTTTTTAGTAGCATGGGTATTTTTTCTACAATGTGAGTACCAAGGTCTTCTCGAAAGTGGAAAATGTCTTGCAATATGCCCTTTCTCATCACAATTATAATAGTGGATTGGTCATCTTCCACCAGTTTTTCCACCTCTGTATCCACCTCCACCTCTATGACCTCCTTCATATCCTTGAGGTCCTTCATTCACCCAAAATGTAGATCGGTTCAATCTATTAAAAAGAATAACTAAAGCATGACATTGATCAATATTGTGAGTGGGAGATCAACATAAATCATAGTAAAATGTATTCGGAGTAGGTGAATACTTCTAAAAAATAGGGAAATGTCATAGAGGGTGGCATCAGATACTATAAATTTCACAGTATTCATTACTCTGAGACCCCTCGTTATTGGGAAAAGCATGATACTGGACTGGCCCATGGAACATTGTTGTGGAAACAAATTACAGAACTCCTCCTAATGGTCCAACTAGTGGTTGTACCATTGGGGTAAAAGAGGTCTCAACACCTCTCAGCCTAGTGGTTGTACCATTGGGGTAAAAGAGGTCTCAACACCTCTCAGCCTCGAACATTCAGTCACCAAGTTACCTTCTATGTAACATATTGTACACCAAAATTGTGGTCGAACTATCTTGGGGAGGGTCAATTCTTGAATATTTTCAATGAGTGAAGAAATATGACCCTACATTTGTGTGAGACTAACATATTCAGAAGTACTCATAACTCTAATACTCCCTGGATATCTTTCCATGGCCTCAATATTCATAGGCTTTTCTAATTCTTCTCCTAGAGTGCTTATCCTTTTCTGTGTTAGAGGGATGTGGGTCAAATATAGTAATCCCTTTATGAATCACTCCCTTTAGTGATCTTCATGAATGGGATTCACCAACTTACCTATTTCATCTTTGAACCTATGATTATACTCCCATGTAGACTCACCATCTCTCTGTTTATATCCCGCAACTATGTAAGTGCTTGATTCTTCAATTGTGGTAATCAAAACTATGTAATGAACTTATATTATACTTGAATAATAGTGAAGGATTGACCTTGAAACCTTGTTTCAATAACCTTCATATACCATCTGAGAGCTCGACCTCTCAGAGTGGTCTAAAACTACACCAATTTATTTTCATTTGAAGTCCCTCACAACTTGTAGATAGATTCACATAGAAACCAATGTCTTTCAACATCTTCATCCCCCTTTCTCCAAAAATCAGGGTATCAGGTAATAGACCCTCCAATTTGTGTTTCCATTGGTGTAGTTGTAGACCCTAGTAGAATAAATCCAAGAGGTATTGGTTGCGATATGACAGTAGAGCTCATCACACTTCAACTGCTACTACATAATAAACTTACAGAACTCAAAGAAATAGGAAAAAATGAAGTTGTAAAAGGATATACTAAATAAATTACCAAATGTATTGATAGTGTTGGGGGAATAGGTGATTCAGGGCTGGTTCGCTTTCCTCTGAAATGAGTTAATTTTATTTGAGGGGTCTCATTCTCTTATGATATTTCATTTAATTCCCAATGCAAACCAGTATTTTTCAGAGTAATTACTAGTCTGACCTCTTCCACAACTCTTTCTGAGGTCCAAACTCAATATTCTTCATTATTGGTGGAATCCATTATTACTCTTTAATATACCTCCTCTAAGCACCCTTCCTCCCATATTCTAACTCAAGAAACTTCACCTCTCACACCACTTCTCTTGTTCAACCATTCATTGACCAGTCTTCCTCATCATTGCTATTTCCGCAACTCTTTTAGCTTTTCTCGATCACTACCATATGATATGATTTCCTTACACAATTGATCTGTCCACTTCATTGTTGTATTCATCTGATTCCACTACCATTGTTCAACAATATCATCCCTCCTCATAGATCATTCATCTCTTGAACTCTTATCTTGTTGGCCCCCCATACCTCAAAGAAAAATTCTCATTATCTTAACTCATGAACCCACTCAGAAATCACCCTTCCCTAATGTTATAAATTTATTGGCCACCTAATCATTAGGTCATTATCACCTAAATATCACCTAATCACTAGGTAATTATCCCCTAGAAACCCCTCATTTTAACCTTTAAAACCTACCAATTTTTCCCTAGGTTTTCAATTGATTGTCTTCCCTGTCACCCCCTTCCTTCATTAGGGAGATGAGATCCTTTAGGTTCTACCAACGCCTAAGATATGAATAGAGACATAAACTAAGGATGTTACTAGATTTGATTAATACATGAAAACAACCAGGGATTAGGATGAAGAGGAGATCTACCTTATTTTTGAAGGTTGTCCCTGCACACTCCTGGATGATCCCTTTCATGAGGGTCCTCTTTGTTCATATTAGCTTGACGTTGCACATAAGAAGTCTGAAACCTCCCAAGGATCAAAGAAATCATGCATGGAATGAAAAAATATCTAATAGTATATCATAACACATAATTAAACTGATTCTCTACCAATGAATACATAAAATTATATGAACAATTGGATAGAGGGAAATATTCACTATGTCTTCTATTAATCAAAGAAGCAATATTACAACTTACAAATATGTAGACTGAAGAGATGGTCTCCTTCCAAGCTCCTTCATTTTCCATGGGAAATGGCTTTGTTCTTATATGGATTTATGGATAAGGCCATATAGTTATTAGGATAATATTCTTGGGCTCATAATGGAAGCATTCTTAATAATAAACCTCGAAAAATCAGTGAAGAATCTCATCCTTTGGAACAAAACCAAAAAATGGAGCTTATAGACCTTGTCGCTCCCTAGACACATCAATAGAGAGACCGATCACCATGTTTCAAGCCATAGGGTGTGACCATCCTTTTCTAGTCACTCCTTTAATAAAGGGAGGAGGTGAACGAGAAGAAGCTCAACTGAAAACCCAGGGAAAAATTGGTAGGTTTTAACAGTTAAAATGAGGGGTTTCTAGAGGATAATGACCTAGTGATTAGGTGATATGTAGGTGATAATGACCTAGTGATTAGGTGATATGTAGGTGATATGTAGGTGATAATTACCTAGTGATTAGGTGATAATGACCTAGTGATTAGATGGACAATAAATTTATAATAGATTCCCCCTAAAGTCTGATTTTATAAGAGGTTTTTGATGGCCGAAACACTTTATAAATAAAGTCATAGAGATTTGGGAAAATAATGTTGGAGAAGAGCATCACCAGTCCTATAGAAAAATATCCCCGAGGTGGGCATACCCATGCTCGGTAAGAAATACAAGAGAATAGATGCCATAAATACACTGCAGATCCATGCATGACAGAAGTAAGAGGATGATGGCCACAACAAAATACATCATGGATCCATCAAGAATCAATCATGAATCGATCATGGAAACAAAATCATACACTGTGGATCCATGCAAGATGAAAGTGAGATGAATCAATAACTAAGAAATCTATGAATCTCATGAATATTCTCCATTGCAGCTTGTGAAATAATATAATCTAACATGACTGTGATCTTATCCCAAGGTATTCGTCCTTGATCCAAATGGTATGAATCTACAACATGCAAATAAATGAGCTAAAGTCGAGCATGGTAGAAACCGTCTGATTACTAATCATTAATGTATATCATTAATAGACATGAGGGAATCCACTTATGATGATGAATGAACCCAATATAACTAGTACAATATATAAAGTGTGAATAAAGGATTTGACATTGAACACTCGTAGATTCATTTGATAGGAGCTAGTGATGTAGACCAACTGTTGAAATGCAAGGAGACCTGCCACTAATGTCTCCAAGTCCCCAAGTAATAATGGGTTTCTAGATTTCAGTCCTTGATGATAATTTGTAGTTGATAGGGTGAAATTTATCGAAGGAGGCCCTTGATGTATCCCCCCATCAATCGATATGAAACATGTAAATATAGATGGTTTGAAAATCATAATAATGGAGAACAACTGACACGGGGATGGTTGGGATAAATGGGCTGAAAGGAAATGTAAGTGGTCGATGCAGGTAAAATTCCCTTGAAAAAATATGCACAACAAATTACTTGAATTGATGACATTAACTCAGATGAATACCATAATGATGGTCATGAACCTGTCATGGGAACATGACATGCAATGTAAATGGTGGTCAATGAGAGAGAATGGACGACCAGACTGTTATATATGATGATAGAATAGGTGCATTGTTCAAGGGAGATTCAAAGTAGTAATTTCTTCTAGATAATGAAGATAACAAGATGGGAAAACCCTCTAAAAATTCCCCACTATGAGTGGCAAGTACCTCTTTCTATTTTTTCGAGCTTGAGGAGGATAAAAGATGCTCGATATATCTCATTTGGCGATGAGTCCCTTGGCATATTTTTAATGAACCTGAAGAAGGATGGTTTCAGTCCCAGATGGGTCCTTCAATGTTTGGTTTTACGATTCCAAAGAAGGTAAACACGATGGTATTTTCATGTTTAGAGATTATGAAAAGGTTGTAAAGAAGACTCCACAATGAACTCTTTCGTAAAGTTAGTCTCCAGGGTCCTGAAAAGTATAAAACAATACCTAGGAGAACTCTCCTAACCACAATGGATAGGGTGTTCCCTTTTCATAAATAGTCTGATGAGACCAAAAAAGAGATCAACTACCACTCAACAGACATGCTTTCTAATTCACTTTAACGAGCGAGAAATACAACAAGACCGCTTGGAAATATTTTTGTTTTTTAAAGGGTTTAAAAAGAGCTTAAAGAGTTCTCCATAATGAGGTACTTTTTCGTAATTCATCTGTCTAGCCCAAAAAAGGGGAAAATGTATACCAGGTGGATGTATTTTCAAATCCATATAATGAGTGTGAAAAGAAAATCTTACCTGGAAATATTTTATTATTTAAGGAATCTAAAAAGATCTTAAAGGAAAATCCAAAAGTTCTTTTTTCGATAGCTTTTACGAGTCCAAAAAAGTGATAAAAGTATATTGGGTAACCTATTCTCATTTATTTGAAAGCCCGAGAAAGACAAAGTCTAATCTCAGTAACCTATTCTCATGTATTTATGAGCACGGGAAAGAAAAAAGACTAAGCTCTAGATTGGTTTCATTTTTACACAAGATTGAAACAAAGTAAAACTATGCTTGAGTAGGTTTCATTTTTCGTGATCTTGAAACTACGAAAACTATGCTCAAAACTTGTTTCATTGTTTTAATGAGCATAAAACTAAAAACTAACTGTGCTCGATACTTCCCAATGTAAATTCCAAAGGTGGGTCGTTGGTAATTTTCCCCCAACTTGAGAAGCTAGCGGCTTAACTCCATAATTATGATCAAAGGATGGATACATGCCCCCCAAGCTTTGTTTCAACCACTAACTCTTCTCTTATCACCAATTTATATACCCAATATACTCCTGGTTACTAATAGGAAAAATGTTCAGAAGAGAAGGAGGAAGAAAAAGGATCAACTGACCGAGGTGCATGGAATGAAGGTTCAACTATGAGTTGTAATGGAAGACCCAACTCAATGGTAGAGGCGACTGTTTCATTTTTTAATGATCTAGACACAGGAAAAGAACTATGCTCATAAGGGTCTATTTCATTTTTCTAATGAGCTTGACACAGGAAAATAACAATGCTCGACAATCGGTTTCATTTTTTTACGAGCTTGAAATAAAAAATAAACTATGCTATTTGTTGGGTTGGATCCCCAGACCTATGTTTCATTTTTTAATGAGCTTGAAACATAAATGGGAACCATGCTCATAGCTATCATCTTGATCATGGCTTCCAAGAGGATAATACTCCAAAAGGAATACATGTCAAGGGACAAACCTCGATCATGACTTCCAAGAGATCTTTGCTAGATGAAAGAACACCACTCTGGAAGGAATACATGTCGAGGGGTGCGATAGGGGTAGGGTGATCAAGCTCTAAAATACCTATCAAAAATATCACATGTAAACTACCATATCTAAGTTAGAAGAAGGGAGATATTCATTCTCATTCAGAGTTGAATGCATGGGACAAGTTTCCACATAATTGACCTACAACAGGGTGGATGACGTTGGCATATAAGGACCATTTAGGGAAGACTAATGGTTGGTAGCCAAATTAGGACCAATAAATTAAAGTTGATTTATGATCACAATATTTGCATTGTGAGGGAAACACGTCACTCGAAAGAGGGTGGAAACAAAATATTTCATGGCATAAACATAGTCTTTCCCAAGGAGCAAATTAAAGTCCAAGGGGTGATGGACTACCATCACATCAATGTAGACCATTCCCCCCCCAAAAAAATAACAGGAAACTGAGGAACGATATCTAAATGTTGACTAACCCTTCTGTTGAAATCCAATAAATTTTGTGTCTTTGGCACAAGATGAGGTGAACCAAAAGCTTTCCAAGTATTCGAGGATAGGATGTTAACAAATATATTTCATCTATTATAGTTATAGGAAGATGCCTACCAAAAAACTGAACAATGATTTAGAAAGATGTGTAAGAATGAAGACGAGGTTCTATTAGAGAATTCCAATCAATGGTAATCACATTACTTGGATGGGGTGTCATTGGAATGGGTGGAATTCCCCTTGTTTGGAAGAATATCTATTAACAAGAAATACCTAAGAGACATATTCACTCTTCAAAGGAGAAGTGGGATCAATTGATTAGGGGATGAGATTGACCACTTGGGTTTCACTCTTCAATGGAAGAGTGGGATTAACCAATGATGGGATCAGATCGACCATTTTGGCTTCACTCTTCAAGGGGAGAGTGGGATCAACTGAGGACGGAATTAGATTGACCACTTTATCAACTGGGTCAAATGAGGATGAAACCAAATTGACAACTTGATCAACCAGAAAAATCATGGATGGAACCAGATTTACCAGTTCATCAACTAATGGTGAGTTGGAAGAAGTTGTGGGAGGTTGCGACCGATTGTCAACAATATTCTTTAAAAGAGACAGAGCTTCATCTATGCATGGGCAAAGGTAGGTACGTTGCATGTCATTTCATAACCGACAATGATTCTTGATATTACCCTTCTTACTACCAACCTTATTACTAGTCGATGGGTTTTCACTAGAATGACCTGCAGCAGTTGATGATGCGAACTGAGAAGAAACCTAAGACCACACTTATATGACCTTGGTAATAGAAAGGAAATCCTTGAGAAGGTGATTACGCTTGCATATCCTGCAAGGGAATTTGGGCTTGTGATTATTATTTTTAGACTTGATGAAATCATCAACAATCACAGCATGATTCCTAGAGAATGTTTTATCACTTACAACATGTCCTGCATTGGTTGGAATATTTTCCTCTTTCTTATTTTTCTTCTTCTTAATATTTCATTTCTTCATCTTCTTATCGACCTAGTTACTAGTTGTAGATATTTCATTAGGTTAAGAGGAAGAACGAGAAAAATAGCCTATGGGAAAAGAAGGCGGAGGATCGACATGAGGTTTAAGATCCTTTGGTGGAATGTTTACATACGAATAACTAGGATCATTTGCGTTCATCGGAGTGGAAAACAACCAAACCGGTAAACCAATCGTGAGACCAGGAAGAGTGAAAGTTGCGATGTAAGGTGGACCAACGTGTCCCACAAAAGGAGAAACAAATGGTATCCCATGAAGAGGGATTCCTTCATTGGTGTTATCATCATAACAATTTTCATATCAGGATCCGAGTTTCAGAGATTTA
>CBVK0100240667.1:0-13427 GCA_900067695.1 Picea abies | reverse complement strand
TATATATATAGATACAATTTTTTAAATTTTTTTTT
Organism: Picea abies; assembly: GCA_900067695.1. Taxonomy (NCBI): domain Eukaryota; kingdom Viridiplantae; phylum Streptophyta; class Pinopsida; order Pinales; family Pinaceae; genus Picea; species Picea abies. The sequence continues at coordinate 13,392 of CBVK0100240667.1, read as the reverse complement.
TTTTCTTTCTATTACTTATGGGTTTCAACGAAATTTGAGAACTGAACAACATCCTGCAAATTGGAAGATGATTTACATTTGAACCAGAAATAATCTATTAATATATATTAATATGAATACTATTGGAATAAATATAAACACTTTCTCTTTAAATTTTCCCTGTTTTCTCCCCCTCTATTATCACTTTTTGGTTCTATACTTAGTCGCATCTCTATGATCACAGCCTCCTAGATTCATGGATTGGCATATACTAATCTTTATCTATATCTTCACACCATGAGCCCAACCGACCACGGTCCCTTTCAACACTTAGCCAATTATCTGACCACTGGGTCCCAGGTTTGGGGTATCCAACACTTATGTCCCATGTTCCTTCATATACATCTTGCACCCAAAGAATTTTCGTGATCTACAACTTATGCTTTTACTAGTGAGAACTGACCAGTAGTTCAAAAAGATTGGCATTAATAGACGAACAATAGATGTTGTTCTGTGAGATACTTAGCCCTTTTTCCCTTTTCTTCTTATTGTTTATTATCGCTTTATGGTTATATACTTAGTCACCTTTTTATGATCGTGGGTTCCAGGGTTGGCGGGATGACATATCTTCATCTCCTTCTATATCATCACATGACAAATCTGACTGACCATTTTTCCTTTCCATTCTTAGCCAATTTTATGGTCGTGGTTTTCGGGTTGGCCCTTTCAAACTCTGCTACCTCTTGTTCTGTGATATACATCTTGCACTCAAAACTTTTGTGATCTACAATTCCATTGCAGACTCCTCGAACTTGCAAGATTCACTCTACCAGGGTTCACAAATGTTTCAAAGTATCTGTCACTACCTTCCATCCCCACTAACTTCACTCCCTTCCCAAAATACATTGATTATGGTCTTACTAGTGACAACTGAACGCACTGGTATGAAACAATTGGCACTCAGACCTCCGCCATATACAAATTCACCGTCGGACTCCGACATCATCCCCTCTTCCGTGTTACACATTATGCATTCAAATGTTCTGAGCGCTACAATTTTATCGTTGGGGCCTCACATCTTCTCGGGAGACCTTGTCACCCTATTTTGGATACTCACATTGGTAGGTTCACGAAATCTCCAATTCCTAGTCACTATTTCCTGTTCCGACCATCCTTGTACTTCTTTCCAAATATGTAACACCAAAGGTTTAATGCTAATATTCCATCATGCAACAACCATAAAGATCATCATTAATAAGAAAAAGCCTCGAGGACTAACCATCCCTACAAAACTTGTCCAGAAACATGCAGAGAAGATCTTTCCAAGTAATGGGAAAGCTATTACAAATTTCAATATATTAGAGAAAACAAGTCCGGGCCAACATTTCCCTATTCCGTACTTGGACATTTTTTCGATTGCGGGTTCCTAGATTAACACTCTCAAAATTGTGTTTCAAATCTTTTGTGACTTGAAAACAGTGCCCGGAGTTCTGCGATATACAATTTTTCTGCTGGAATGCCCTGTCACGAGACCGACTATCCACCATTCCTTTAAATACTTATCACCAAGTTGGTTGTATCTCCATGAAATTGTACATTTACTGTGTATTGAGTCTGGCCTACCGTTTCCCTTTTCCATACTTAGACACTTTTTTGATTGTGGGTTCCCGGAATGGTTGGCTCAGGATTGTGTTTCCAATGTTCTGTGACTAGAAAACAGTACCTGGAGTTCTGCGATATACAATTTGTTCGCAGGAATGCACCATCATTCCCTCTTCTATGTTACACGTTATGCGGTCAACACTCCCGAGAGATACAATCTGACCCTTGGGCCCTCACTTCTACTGGTTGTATCTTCTAGCCCTATTTTGAAGCATCACCAACCACTTTCGATAGTTATCCATTCCTTAATTGTTTTTCCCTGTCCCCAGTACCTTCCTACTTTTCTATGAATATGAAATTGGCAAGCTTTAATGCTAGCACTTCACCATGCATGAACCTCAAACATGTCATTAATGAGAGAAATGTGTGAGGATATCTACCACACTTCTTTCATATACAAATTGACCTTCAGACTCCCATATCATCCCCCCTTCCATGGTACACATTTTTCACTCAAGTTTCAATACATACAATTTGACCCTCGGGAAGTCACGTCTCCTGGGGAACCATTGTCACCCTAATTCTGAAGCCCATCCAACTGCTTTCCATACTTGCCCATTTCATGGAATCTATTTCATGATTCCTCGGGTTGGTGGGTTCATGAAATATCTAATTCTTATTCATTGTTTACTGTGCCCGACCAAGGTTTAATGCTAACAGTTCATCATGCAACAACCATATAGATCGTCATTAAAAAGAAAAAACATCGACGAGATAGTGAAATTTAAATGAAGCTAGACTCCTCGAATTTAAATTAATTTATCTTCTCTTACTTTGTCTTTTCTTCCCAGAGACATGGAGAAAATATCCTGCCATGCAATGGGATATATATTACAAGTTTCAATATATTAGCAAAAATGAATTCGCCCAACTGTTTCTCTATTCCATACTTGAGCCACTTTTTCGATTGTGGGTTTCCAGATAGGTGGGCTCACGTTTGCACTTCCATTATTCTGTGTCTTGAAAACATTACCCAGACTTTCCCAATATACAAATTTCCCTCTAGATTGTCCCATCATTCCCTCTTCTGTGTTATGCGTTTTGCACTCAAAAAATTTTGAGACATACAATTTGACCCTCGGGCCCTCACCTCCAATGGTTGTACCTTGTAACCCTATTTTGAAGCATGCGTGACCATTTTCGATAATTAGACACTCATTAATTTCTCTTTCTCATCCCCGCGACCTTCGTACTTATTTATTAATATGAAATTAGTAACCTTTCATGCTAACAGCTCACCATGCAGGAACCGTCAACATTGTCGTTAATGAGCGAAACGCTCGAGGATATCTCCCATTAATACACATTAAAACAAGATATAAAGAGAGTTATATTATCCCTTCTGATTGTTCATCTCAAACAAGGGTCATTGCGTTGGCCTGTTCATGAAATATCCAATCCCTAATTGCTCATTGATCTATCTTCCATGTTCGCACTTCTATGTATGAAATTACTAGTCTTTAATGATAACAATGCATCATGCAACATACGTCTAAATTTTCATTAATGAGTGAATGTCTCGATGAGATCTCCCATTCACACGCATTTGGACCAATATTTGTGCAAGGTTATATTATCCCTTCCAAATCTTCATTTCAGACATCGTCTGGAGCAAACAAACGTTCTTGTAAACTTATGGCAGCAACTCAATAACAGTTATGTGGAGATACAGTGAATATCTTTGGACGTGAGGACCAGAACTTCTAGTGGTCAAGGGCATACTCTTACTATTCATCCTATTTTTCCCAGAACAAAGTGATTCGGACCTCTAGAATCGCTCATGCAGGCTACATCCCTGAGGTTTTTTACTATAAGGAGGTGGTCTCTTGGTGCGCCAAAAAATATATTTCAAGCCAAATAATTATTCCACTGCATGACCATTCTCCTATTTCTTTTTCACCTCAGGTCTGTCGCAAGATGTTAATATTGTTGAAGCCAACATTGAACTTCAGAGGACAAGACTGCAAGCAGTTCCTAGAAAAACATGATAACGGGTTGGACCTCTTACCCGAGTTCCTTGAAGACCCAACAATAGTTCCTGAAGATATCACAAAGTTGTAGGTTAGTTCCTTTAGAAATCCATTTTGGGAAATTGCTTGGTTGTTTACAAGAATAATAGGACAGGAATCCACGATAGGCATTTCCCATATAGTTATTTATATTTTGTACTTCACAGTCAAGGAACAATTAATTTTTGATTGGGGGAAGCTAATTTCCATTGAAATCTATTCCTAGATGTCATGATTCAAAGAATAAAATAAATTTTATATGTCATCCTACTTGATTTTTGCAATAGTGCATTGTTGTCCATTTCCAAAACTGTCTCTGTCTAAGAAAATAAACTATGAATTCGACCCAGTAACATTCTGGTACTGGGCCTTGTGGAGGCACAAGGCCTCCTATTATTTTTATGAGGTTTTTAATGATTTTGTCTCAGTTTTCAAAGATTTATTGTTAGGAAATGATGCTCCCCGGATGTCTGGCCAAGCCACCATGTTTTTGGACAAGAATGGGACACTTGAACAAAAGGAAAATTACAGTGTACTAATGGTCTTTAGCTCCAAGGAAAATCCTACTTTCCTTCCATGCCACATCATGGAAAAGATGTTCGTTACAGAAATAGCAAGGAAATACAACCACTGGTTTCATTTTTTCTATGACAAGAGAAAAAAATAGTTCCTCCCTCTACCCTCGAAATTCAGGGACATCGTGTGCATAAACATCAACAAGATTGACGAATTCATAGGCCATTTCAAGAACTTGAACCTAACATATGTTGAAAGGCTAAAAGGGTTCGACCCTAATGGGATTTTTCGAGAACATTTACTATCAGTTGTATTTATCATCTCTTTTATCCATAGACTCTTGACCAAAGACAGAGACAGTGATGACAACACTCCTTCTTCTGACGATTGTGACATAAAGACATTGCAAAGCATGACTGAATTGTATAGAAAATAGGGAAAAGTATCCGATGAGAAGAGTTTCCAGTCCCTGGCCAGCACTCCAAAGAGCATGACATCATGGAGCATCTCTTCAATGGCCCACCCCAATAAGAAAGCAACCCAGAAATATTCAAATGGAGGAGGAGATAAGAACCTTCCTAGTGCAAAAATTGATAGTTCTCACAAGCTTCCCCTAACGAAGAAGAGAAAAAACATTGTAGGGCAGGCAGAAGAACCTAAAATTGAAACTGAGCACATGCATCTTGAAACTAAAATTGAGCACATGCACAAATTTCACCCATCTGTGGATGTGATGCACCATAGTTCCACAATGGAAATAGTTGAGACCGACATTTTTGATGAAGATGAATCCTTCGTATTCCAGAGCACTATTTTTGACATCCAATCTAAAAATTTAATCATTGAAAAGAGAGATGTAACAAATAAGAAAGGAAAATCTCGTACAAAGATTAAATTTAGGAAAATGAGGTTGTCCCAAATCTCCCGATTTCACCGCGTAATCGGTGATGCTCTTGATGATTCCATTGGAGGAATTGAAGCGAAGAATGCCAGACTGAACGACTGAGTCAAGGAATTGGAGGAGGCTTTCATTGCTACCCCAGAGTTTTCCATTCCTTTAGCAAAAACCGTATCTGCTACCCCTACATCCAAGTTAAAAGGATCCTCCAGCCTCCCCACAACGTGTAGAGACTTTGTAGAGAAGAACATAAAGAAAATAATGCAGCTAATTACTGAAGCCTGGGAAACATGAAAAAATATAGCTTTCTTTCGAAAGAGGGAAAATGATTTGCATGGACATTTGTAGACGAATTTAAAAACTGAAGAACGTTTCTATGAACAAATGGTGACCCATTTTTCCAACAATGCCATCAATAGCTCAGATCTGAAAAGAAGACAAAAGGACCTCCCCTCCCCAAAGTGGATCAAAAAATTAAAAGCATGTTGCCAAAAGAAAGTTAAGAACCTGCAACTCATTGTCGAATCATGTGAACAAGCCACATCAGAAAAAGAAGAATTATTCATAAAATTGACCCAAATAGACTTAGCTGGAAGTACCAACGAGGTTCAAGACTCAAACTTAATCCTCAAATCCTTGTCCTTGACAAAATAAGCCTTCGATGAACAACTTGATATTTTAAAGGGGTTGTCTTTAGAAAATATTTATGGAATCCTTGAATATGGTGTAGATGAGGTTGAGAACTGGGTAGTGGACTATTCGACACACAATGAAGAAATTGAACAGGCTCTGGATAGTATTTCTACGGATCTAAAGAAATTAGAAAATGATTTTTTCGCAATAGAAATACGGGATGAAATCAATGTGGCCCCCATGAGAAGATACATTGAAGAATGGTTCCAATGGAGAATGGACAAGCTCATCGACAAAGGGCAACAACCGATTGGCATGATTCCAGTGGTCATCGATGACATAAAAAAAAATGCATCTGCTTCATAGTAAGTCTATATTGATCACATATTGTTTTCTTTATCAATCCATTTATTCTACCTCTTTAAATAGAAATCTCTAACCAAAGACTCATAACTTCCAATTTCTTCTTTTCAGGTCTTCCTCTCTACCGCCACACACTTCTTCTTTCTATAGTCCTATTTCTTGTACTTATTTATTTTATGGTCCGCGGGAGCCCCAATCCCAGTCTATATGACAAACGCATTTAAATTTCCATAAATATGGAACAGATTCCAGAAATATGTAACAAACATTATTAATTTTTGATAAATTTTAAAGAAAACTAATTCGAGAATGCAATTTGTTTTTCTTTCAACTATGTTGGATGTCAGGAAATTGTGTTTATTATATTTGAATGTTTAATGTGTGTGATTCCTGGTCCTTTTTTCTAGGAACCTTTGTTGCAAGGCATTATTATTTTTTGATAAATTTCAAAGAAAACTAATTCGAAAATGCTAAAAACAAATTCCTTCAACTATGATGGATGTCAGGAAATTGTGTTTATTATATTTGAATGTTTAATGTGTATGCTTCCTGGTCCTTTTTTCTAGGAAACTTTATTTCAAATTATTGAGACATAAATTTTCTAGTCCCATGTTTGAACTATACACACCAGAGGAAAAAACTGCATCGTTCGCATATTAACCTTGGGGGTCATCTACAAGACAAATGTCTTGCGGATGGCCTATGACATGTTGCCACAAGTCATCCTCTGCATGGATACCACATGTAATTCAATCTACTTCCCACGTGTTTGTGATCGATCTCGTCATAGCAGTGCATTTATTCCCATTCCAACCTGGCAGGGACTACACTGCCATGCAACACTTGTTAAAGAAAGTGAGAGGGTATTTTAATAAAAGGTGAGGTCGACCCTTTTATGTTTGGGAAATATTTTTATGTATAAAATATTTATTAAATATATTTTTTTTAAATATTTTTATTAAATATTTTGGGGTTCAACCTTCAAATACCATTATTCCTTCATATTAAGAAGATTTAGTATTATAATCTTAGTTTGGGAATTTTGGTTTGTGCTAATGGAAAAAGTGTAGAGTTCTAAGTTTGAGGTGGATAATTTCAGCGGCAAGAATAACTTTGAGCTCTGGAAGCTCAAGATACGGTATCTACTTGTACAACAAGGATTGAAAAAATCTTTGGTGGGCAAGTCAAAGAAACCAACAAAGATGACAGACGAGGATTGAGAATATCTAGATGCAAGAGCTCTCAACACTATTTGTTTTTGTCTAGAAGGTGAATTATTTTTTAACATCGTTGGAGAGGAGACAAAAACATGTTTTTGGAATAGACTAGAGATTTAGTATATCAAAAAGTCCTTGACGAACATAATCTTCTTGAAGAGGTAGTTGTACAGCCTACGAATGACAAAAGGTACAAAAATTGTTGATCACTTAAATATTTTCAATACTCTGATTTGTCAATTATCTAGTATGGAAGTAAAGTACAAAGATGAGGACAAGGAAGTTACTCTACTATGTTCATTTCCTGAGTATTGGGATCATTTGATCACATCTATTTGGTTCAGCTCAACAAATGCCATTGATTATGACATTGTTGTGGGAGCTCTGTTGTCTGAGGAAATGAGGATAAAATCTAGTAAAGAAACCTCAACAACAGAAGCAATAGTGGTTAGAGGTCGATCTACAGAAGGAGGGAAACATCATAAAGGTACAACCAAATCTAAGTCAAAAGACAGTAAGGATAAGGGGAAATGTTGGTTTTGTGTAAAATCTGGGCATCTCAATAGGGATTGTTGGAAAAAACAACAAACATCCAAAGAGGACTCCAAAATAGAAGCAAATTCAGCTGCAACAACTTCAAGTTCATATACAGTTGATGAATTTTTATCTACCTGTTGTGTCTCACCACGCATGTGTTCACATATAATTTGTAGGGTGATGATGGTTGAGTCACTGTGGAATAAAAAATAAAAAATAAAAAATAAAAATTATTGATTGCATGTAAATGGGCATACGTATGTAAGACCTGGATAGGCATGTGTACCCCTAGTTTATCAGGTCACCTATGAAAATTCTAAACATAGATTTATGTATATTGAATATGTGTTGGAGCATGTATGTTGGGTTAACCTTGACTCGGTAAAAGAGTTAATGAGTTAAATCCATTTTTTTAGGTCAAAGCACGTGGTTTTTCGGGTCTTTGTTTTTTGGGTAGTTTGTGGTATTGTGACCATGGATTGCATGTAATGAAGCCTATAAAAGGATTGGTGAAATCCATTGTAAATTATCTTGGAGGTAAGCGATGAAGGCTTAACTGGGTTGGTTTGGATGGATTTGTTAAAAGTTGTTCGAATTCAAATTTCAAGGTGGAGCAGTGTATCCAAGTTAGAAAGGTGGGTTTGTAGAAAGGTTGATGTGTTGGCAGGTCAATCAAGTGTTTGAGAATATATGATGAAGGTAGGATCATATCCATGGAACTTCGAAAGTATTTCAAGGAATATGGGATCGAATAGGCATGTTCAGTAGTGCCAAGTTGCAACAATACTCATGGATGGAAGAAGTTGTTCTATTTGGTAACTCAGTCACCATCGATTGCAAAAGATTGGAAGATTCCAGAAGAGGTATGGACATGTCATCTAGTAATTACTCAAATGTAAAATTATTTGGTTGTGATTCTTATTTTTTTATCAACATTATAAGTAGGGCACAAATCAAACAGGTGGATCTTTGATATGGTGATGATGTTAAGGGATGCAGAATGTGGGATCCTAATTCCCACATAATCATCATGGATAGAGATGAAGTGTTAGATGAATTTCCTTTTATAAAATCAAACATAGTAAAAGATGAAAGGTGCATAGCATGAATGGTAGCAGAAGGGTATTTGGAAGGTATTGACTTCCACGAAATTTTCTCACCTGTTGCTAAAAGCTTGTTTCTATTCAAGTTGTGTTAGCACTAGTTGTGTTAGTACATTTGGATATTAAAAATATTTTACTGGATAAGGGGATGTATAAGGATCAACCAGAACGGTTAGTTCAAGATTGCAACAACAGTTTTGTTTGAAAACTCAAGAATCATTGTATGGCCCAAAGCATGCTAGGCAATGGTACAAAATGTTTTATTTCTTCATGGTGAGCTAGATTTTGCAAGAAGTGAGTATAACCATTGTGTTTATGGTATATTTATTATCTTGGTGATAAAGGTTATGATTTTTGCAAGCACAAGCATGTATGAAATCAACAGGTTGGCTCAGTTGGTTGGGACGTTTGATAAGAAGGATATGGGAGAAAAAAGAAAAAACTTGGGCATGGAAATATATAGAGACATGAAATATGGTAAGCTTGGTTATCACAAAAGATGTATGTGGTGAAGATACTCAAAAAATTTAGTATGAATGACGTGAAATCAGTAAAATGCCTTTGGCTTTCCATTGTAATTTTTTCTTCAGGTTTATTTCCTAACTGATGAAGAAGAAAAAGGTTATATGTCTCAAGTATTATATGCTAGTAGGAAGTTTAATGATTGTGATGGGAAATGGTCAACATTTCACATGTAGTTGGTGTTTCCAGTAGACACATGGAAAATCCAGGTGATGAACATAGAAATGGTTTCTTCAATCACCTATAGTGGTTGTAGTGATTTAGTATGTGGTTATGATTCATGAGATTTGGACAAGAGGAGGCCTACCTCAAGTTATGACTTGTAAAAATGCAAGGATCTATTGGGTAAGTTTGGACAGGTACATTATGAGGTGTTCTGCGGTGGTCAAAGTGTTGTGCATTTGACTAATATTCCAGTGTATCAAAATGGACAAGTGCATCATTTTATAAGATAGGTTATTGATGGAGGCAGAATGGTCCATACAAGAGCGAATCAGGAAGACATGTTCATGCAACGGTATTGTTAAACAAGTTGTGGAAGTGTGATGATGTTTGGCTTCTCTTGACTTGTGGAAAAGGTGATGAATTAATTCAAGCATGATATATGAGGTAAATTGTTGTCAAGGTGGAGATTTTTGAAAATGTGCCAACCAATTTCCCATGCGGTAGCATGCACATGCACATCAACTAAATTTAGAATGTGCATGCATGTACTTTTCAGTGAATAGTTTGTGTAACTAGTGTATATTATTATAAGTAATTTGTCTAATTGTTTGAGAGATGTTATATATAGGAGCATACCCATAGAGGTGAGGAGTGTGTGAGCAAGATGCAATATTGTGGAGAGCAGTGTGTATGTGAGGAGAGGATAGTTGTCTGCATGTGATTGGCTATTGTAATTCTCCCTTGAATAATAAGAATATCGATTATCATTGCCCCGTGGTTTTTTGTTGAGTTGAGTTTCCACATAAATCACTATCTCAATTATGTGATTATTGTTCTTGGTTTAATCTTGGTTTTAGTTTCCTTTCTATTAGAACCTTGTTACGTTTATGATTCCATTGCCTAACATTCTTGACAGCCGGAATTATAGAATTCATGACATTACTCTTTGCAGAAGCTACACTAGTAATTTATTTCCAAATAATTTATGCCAAGGCATGCACATGGTTAGAAAATTGCATAAAACCCAGAAAAATAATAATTATAAAATTCTCGAGTGATCACCAGAAATTGTGAAATTATCAAAAACCTGAAATTACATACCATTGAATCCAAAAAGAAACAAAACCCTTCCAAAATTCAATTAGAACCAAGACTATTCTGAGGAGAAGAGAAGGCTCTAGTAGCAATGTGAATCTTTCACATCGAAGGTGTTGGAACATCCTCGTATGTAACTGGAAAGTTCTAATGATTTTTGGAGATGTGAACCTTCATTTATAACTTTTCAAGCCAAAAGACAATTTGGAAATTGGAAAATGCATATAGTTTGCCTTTGGGTCTAGAAAGCACAGACCCTCTTAAACATGTCCAAGGAAGGAGAAGGCTAAAGACAACTATGGACGTAGTGATAGAGTGAATCTATGCACTCTAATATCTTATTTTGAACATAAGACAACGCGATTAAATAAGTAAAAACACACATATATTCTTCCGACAACGATTCTTACCTAAAACTTTTCTGAAAAAACCTCAAAGAGACCAAATGAAACTACGGTTTCTGTCACAAACTTGCTACAAATGAAACCAGTGAATCTTTGAAATCTAATCTCTCACTTGGAAGATAAGACAACATGATTAAATAAGAAAAAAACAAACATATATTTTGCAGGAAGCGAGTCTTACCTAAAATTGTTCATAAAAATCCTCAAAGAGACCAAATGAAACCGTGATTTTTTCCTCAAACTACAATATTTTGTGACTCTTAATGGTTGCTACCATTTGCTTCGCCTCTTCCACTCCTCGATCCAACCTGTTTTTGTGGTGAGAGCCATGATTTTCACCTCATCAAACATAGGAATGTGCAGCACCATAAATGTTACATTCTTAACATGTCTATCTCACATTCAATTACATGTTGGAAGAAGTGCCAACATTCAATTATAGGTTGGAAGATGTGATAACACAGATATATGTGCCATGAGCTACAAGCAGCTTCAACTTTGCAAGGACAAATTTCACCTACCAGCAACACTTGTACGCAAACCATTGTATACAAATTTATTCCTCATGAATAATCTGAACTTAAACAAGATATGTTATCATACGACATGTGCTTCCAATTGATCTAGTTTTCACATGAGTGTCTATCATCTCTTCCACCATAAGAGCTTTAAAAAATCGTCCAACAAGATTTTAGATAAACAAATTTCAATATTTAAAAAAATTAACAAAATTTATTTTATAAATTTTACTAAAGGAAAATCGACCAAAACTAATAGACAGTCAACAAAAACTCATTGCTATAGTCCTGCTAAATATGGTCACCATAATTTATATATCCAAATTATATACTTAAATAACACAATGTATATAGTACAACTTGATGGTTCATTAATTTGATTTATGTGAAAATAAAAAAATCATATTTAAAATGGGAACTGACATCTAAATGTTTGTTGATAATATATAAAAATTACTTATATTTGAATTTTAAATTGGTCGCATATTTAAAGAATACAATGATGGCTCATCAATTTGATTTATATGAAAATTGAAAAATCACATTTAAATAGGATTTCAACCTTTAAACTTTTGTTGACAATATAAACATTCTATTTATAAATTTTTGTTGATAATATATAAAAATTACTTGTATTTGAATTTTAAATTGATCGTATATTTAAAGAATACAATGATGGCTCATCAATTTGATTTATATGAAAATTGAAAAAGCACATTTAAATAGGATTTCAACCTTTAAACTTTTGTTGACAATATAAACATTTTATTTATAGTTGAGCTTTAAATATATGTTGAAAAGAAAATGCAATTAATTCCATGTGATTTTTTGTGAGGGTTACTTCATGGATATGAATATTAACATCTTGGATGATGATAATAAATTGCATCAAAATTTAGTTTTTTCATCCATTATTATATTTAATAAAGTGTAAAGTGTTGTTAAATTTAATAAAGTGTAAAGTGTTGTTAAAGCATTTAAATTTTACATTAATATTAATTATAAATAGATAATAAATGCTAGTAAAACATTGTTTGAATAATTAAAAATAATATCAACAAATTAAATAACTTCAAGGTACTTCAAAAAATTAATTCATTAAACTAAATATGTATTTATAAGTGATAGACGATCTTTTTATAATGATATCGTTTTGTTTATAGAAACATAAAGAATGGAATTAATATTTAGACAATTAAAAGCATTGGCATTACTAATGAATAATAAATTAAACCAAATGTAGAGTTGCATTTCACATAATATTGTGTTACAAAAGCATCTTTTATATATATTGACAATAATGACAAATAGATATAAATACTAATAGATTTTATTTCAACAACCATAAGTTAAAAAAAAATTGACATTGTATGAATAATGGCAAGATTGAAATTTTCTTGTGTTGCATTTTTCACAAACTAAAATGTAGAAGAAATCTCGACATTTGATCCATGTGTATCATTCCTTGTTGCATTTGTATTGCTAAGCAAATTGGGCATGCTTTGTCTTAATATCCTAGAAGCAATTGCATTTTTCCGCAAATCATTTATGAGGCTCTCCAATTCCATTGCCACATCTCTCGTAGTTGGTCGTTCATTAGGTGAATCTTTCGAACAAAACAAACCAACTCGTAGAAAATAAATTAGGCATTTGTATACATTATTTTCTTCAAATTTTTGTCCATCCACCTCACTAAAAAGGTTGTAGTCAATTACCTCATTAACTCTATTTGGAAAGGCTAGGTCCACCCACTGTTGTGGGGTAATCTACC
>CBVK0100240666.1:0-13427 GCA_900067695.1 Picea abies | reverse complement strand
GGTTAGGACCTTAACAGGTTGTCTGTTACTTGGGACAGTAATGAGGATCAAGATTTTATTAAATTATAAAAAGTATTAGATATTTTGTTTCTTTAGTTTTGTCGGGTGAAATATAAAAGGAAATTTAGAACTCAAAATAATAGCATAATAACAGTAAAGGTTGTTTCCTATACTTGAAGTAATTTGAGAATATTAAAATAAAAACGAAGAAACACTGTTAGAGAATATGAGGCTTTAATCTTGAAAGAATCTCATATCATAACAGAAGAAAGGAAGAAAGACAAAATTTCTAATGAAGTTTAAGATATAACCATCTAACGGACCTATAGGTCTTGAAACTGCTGATAGCAATCACAGAGGAAAAACTGTAAATGATTATATAGTCAAATACATTCAAGCTACAATAGAATTTTAAATTAAACTATAATTGATCATTCACTAGAAAGACATAGAGCACAAAATATTGAAAGATATTGAAAAAAGAGTGAAGGGGCACATAGCTTCAAGGGGACATAATTCAAAATCTCTTCTACATCATTTGTATTATTTCGAATCGGTAAACTCCTAATAATTGGCTCCCAAAAATGAAAATCCTTTTCTCAGTCTTGTGAAAATATATTTATACAACATCACCCAACCTTTTTTCTATTGGTGATTAACTAATTCTCAGAGACTAATGGTTACATGAATACAAAATAGTGAACCGTTTCTATTTCTATATTTATCTTCTTTGATTAATTTCGATGATGAAATCTTCAACATAATATTTTACTTCTTTGTCGATAAAGCTGCTTCTTCTTTTTTGAGATAATCAATACATTTTCCCAAGAGGTGCACCAACACTGTAGGAGCCTCTGGAATATCTTTTGCCTGGAATAGGAAGAATTTCTTTTGTAGCCTTGGTAGACGGTCTTCAACTATCGTTCCTGTAAAATCAATAGCTTGTAACTTTAAATTTGGCCTCACCATCCACTTATTTATCTGTGTAACATCAATTACCTTTATCTGTGAGATCTCTATCTGAATTTCTTCCAGATCTTCCTTGAATTTTAATTGATGTTTACCAATATTAATTTCTCCTAATAACCCAGGGAAGTCGTCTCTTCCAATATTTAATGAAGCCTTATCTAGGAGATCAAAAATTGCTTGAAAATCATCGTTAACCTCCTTGGTTATTTTTTTTTTCGACGAGGCTTGCCTCCCAAACCTTGAGTATTATATCCCCTTTTATCTGTTCTGAAACAGATAATTTATGAGTCTTTTCAATTTCTTCTTTTGCTGAAAGAGTTACTGCCTTTTGAAAGGTGGTTCTAGCTGCTTTTGTCTCTCTTTCCTTTAGGAGAATATTCTCCAAGGATCTGCTTGTCTCCTGAAAGTAAGTTTGAATAATTTCTAACTTAGAGATCAATCCTTGTTGCTCTTTTTCTATTTTTGCATGAATTTCCAAAGCCTGGGTTTTGAAAGCTTCTATCTCTACTACTTGATTCTAGATTGAACTAATCTTGTTTTGAAATTGTTTATTCATTTCTTGTTGTTGTAAAACCTGTGCTTGAGTGACCTGTATTTTATGATTTGCTTCCTCTAAGCTTGCTTTCATTTGTTGAATCTCTTGAATGTCATTTAATCTAGCTTGTTCTAGTCCCTTTTTTATTCCCCAACTGATATTTCTTTCAATCTCTTTCAATTGACCCTGCAACTGAGCTATCATTTGGTCTTTCTGTTCCAGCATAGTTGTCAAACTTCCCACAGAGTACAAATTCACCAACGCTAAAGCTCCCATAATGCCGGATATCTCTGTAGAGAACTCCCCCTATTTAAGTTTTTGTCCATCTATAATGATTTTGTGCTTTTTAATCATCATATCTCCTCTTGGGTGCAATTCTTGTTTTAGGATTGCCTTTCTCTTTTTACTAAAAAAATAATCGGATGAAGGGATCTCATCCCTAGAAATAGGCTCAAGATCACTAACATACAAAGCTCCCTCGTGGGGCTTTCCATAAGTAGACTGAAATGGAGTCAAATAAGTAATGGGACTTCCAAGATCTATTGACGTTGTTCCTCCTACCTTTTTCGGAAAACTCTCGGGGATTTCTGAAGGTGTTTCCAACTCCTTTCCTTTCCCTGTCTCTGATTCTTCTGTTTGAGGAACTTCTGTTTCCTGTGAAGGTATTTCAGTCTCTTTCATTTTTCATTTTGTATTTGTTTTATCCTATACATTTGTTTCAAATCTTGGGGGAGGCCCTTCCTTCTCTGGAGGTGAGGTCGTAGATTCTCCCTGCAAACTCTTTGGTAAACAGCTTCGCCTATGACTTTGGAATGACATGAAACCAACCTGTGAGTCAGGTGACATGGGCCGTACCCTATTCAATACCTCTTCGTAGGTTTTAACCTCCTTGAATATATGATCATAAACAAATTCTTCATGCTCATAAGCTTTCAGGTTACAGTGCATCAAATGTTTGCTTATTAATTGATAAGGATCATGTTTTCTGTGCTCAATATCAACCAACTTAAACTCTTGCAGTGCTTCTGCTTCCACTTTAGAATGTCCTAGATTCATCTATGAAAATTTCCTGATATGTACAAGGAAAGTTGGTCATGACTTCTTCTGAGTTGCCTTTAGCTCTAATCCAATGTCGCCTTTAACTATCTGGTGGGCTACCTCTCTACACACCAATCTGTCCGGTAGAAATTTAGGAAGTGCATGAGGAGGGATAGAACAACCATAAACCATAATGTAGGAGAAATTTTCGTTAATGAACCAGTCGGCTATTGCTTTGATATTTTCTGTGACTGTATCAGAAATACGAGGAGGTTCACATCCATAAAACATTTTATGCATTAGAATTATAACAAAATGATAAATTTCGTAAAATGCATCCTTAGCATTTTCTTCCCATAACATAAAGTGATATTCATGAATGGCTTCGAGGCAGGTTATATTCCAGCTCTAATTCATTAGGGGAAATGGGGTCACAAAATAGATTGTTTCCATGATGTATGATGACATGTAAAAGGCCACTGGCTGACCTTTACCTCTTGCCATTCTGTAATTTGAAACCTCCTGAGCTAGTTTATCAGACAAAATTTTACTCCAATTGAAAGTGTATCCCTCTGATGCTTCTTCCAAAAGGGGCAACCAATCTGTAGGAAAATGGAAGGGATCCTTTTTCCCGAAGAGTCTACACAGCATAATGGCCACATAGACCATGTATTCATTCAAAGATGTTGTGGCATAAATTCCATGGGAATCTGCCCTAAATTTCAGTGGATATCTCCACCATCCTTTAATATGATTTGGATATGTTTGATCGCCCTTGGTACATTCTTTTCTTTGAAACTCAGCTATGAATTCAACATTATAAGTGTACTTGGGATTTGGCGAGAGTTTATACATTACTTGTATATGTTCTGGTCTGAATGAGCCGACAACGACTGCTTGATCATTATAAATGCTTCTCGTTGGGATATCCACTTTCTCCAAGGCCCAGCTTATCATATCATTGTACGACACGATTTGAGGACGTGCTGCTATCTTATGAAGCTTTGATTCCGCTATATCCCGGAAGTGGTTATCGGAATCAGTTGAAGCATTTCTTACTTCGTAATCCAGGAATTCATAGATTTGCCTCCATGATTTAATTGATTCTATGGTGCGTGGTGTAGTGTCGGAGATGATATCTCGTTCCTGTGTATATTCACTCTTCTTCGGTGCTTTCTTTGTTGCCATGAATTAATGTTAGATGGAAAACCTGTTCATAGAAATGGAGTATATGAGTTCGGCTGAATGCGTCTTGCGCTTAATACTATGAAACAGAAAATGTTGCAAAACAAAGACCTTCAAAATCTCTTTTAATTCATTTAATGGTGAAGGGACTGACGCAGCTGACAAGAATTCAATACATTTATTACAGTAGATATTTACTAAGATACGCATTAGTGTCACATATCACCAGTTATTCTTTATTTAAGTGGCCACATTTTGGCACTTTTGAATTCAAAAATTGGAACAATTCATTCAATCGGAAACCGAAACGTGAACAAAACCTAAAAATATTGATTGTCATTAATCATGCTTCCAAAACAGAGTTAATTTAGACTAAACCCAGATTAAGAATCGAGATTTTTCGTTTCGGAATTACGGGGATCGTGTTGACAAGAGGTATGTTATCACTGAATCCCAATTTCTAAAATTGTGAAATCTCAACATTTTTAAATTAGGACTTAATTTCATTTTAGTTAATTAATTGATCAGTATTAAGCATTTCAGGATTTCGGGGATCGTGTTGACAAGAAGTATGTCATCGATGAATCCCAATTTCTGAAATTGCGAAATGATTAACTTCAGCCTTAAATTTTGATATTAGCCAATTAATTAATCAGGATTGAGGACTAACCTCCAAACATAATTAATTTAGATTAACATAGATTTTGAGTCGAGATTTTGCGTTTCGAGATTTCGGGGATCGATTTGACAAGAGGTATGTTATCACTGCAACCTGATTTTCGAAATAGCGATGCGACTAATTTTCTTTTAATAATTATTTATTTCAACTTTTCAGGAAATCGGGGATCGGGATTTCACGTTTCGATATGTATTAAAACCTATGTTCTTAATAAACCCTGAATCCCAAAAACCCCTTTTTTATTAGTCTAAATTTTTTTACTTTTTATTATTATTAGAATTTAAATCTGTCAGGGTTTTGGTACCATCCCTTTGGAAATGAAATGAGGGTTATAGTTCTTGAAAAGCCGAAAATCGAAAAATGAAGGCTTTAGTCTTCAGATTAAGAAATTTAAAATATGTTTCAACGGGAAGCACCAACTTCCTTTGTTTTCCAGCTGCAACTGGAAGGAGGGTCCAACCCCCTAGTTTCTTAGGCTACAACCTGAAGGAAGCTCCAACTCCCCAATTCTCTGGCTACAACCCCTTAAATTATTAGGATACAACCTGAGGGAAGTTCCAACTCCCCAATTCTCTAGCTAAAACTAGAAGGAGGCTACAACCCCCTAAGTTCTCCGGCTACAACCACATGTCCTTGCCCCGTCCAACTGCCTTGACATAGAAGTAAAATGATAGTTCATGTCATGCTATATTTTATGTGGTGGTATGTGGAATATAGTTCATGTCATGCTATTTTTTATGCTAGAAGTAAAATGAATTATGGCTTATTCTAGAGAGCCAACTTGTAGAGCATGCCCCACACAGAATATTTGTTGCATGGATCCGAAAATGGTACATAGAATACTACAGACTGTACTATAACTAATAAATTTTGTCTTACTAAATTTGAATCTGTTATGAATAATTTATGACGTTTTTACTCGAAACATATATTTTAGACTAGTTTCGGGACTAGCCACAAACCCTATTTTCCACAGAGTGTAACTCCTAAAATTCAACAACCCACAAGATGAAATTTTTATCATAGATACTTGGATATGATTCCTCAATTGGCTCTCAATTTCATGGTCTGAATCATCCTAGAAAAAAATTTATTGCGAAAATGGTGAGATGACCTGTAAATAACATACCTTAGAAAGAATCATCAAAATAATTTATCTTCCCTTGAATTTCGGACTTCTTTACTTCACCTTCCCTCTGAAATTCGTCTTAGATATCCTTTGGTTACCTCAGTCACTTGTAGATTTTCAATATGCTCAAGTGTTATTAAAATGAGAGAGTCTTGCCTCTTATTTATAATTTCATGTAGCTTCCTCAAGGGGTTACCTTTTAACCATATTAACCCACTTTCCTTATTTTAGGGTTAACCCACTTCTAACCACTTGTTCACTTAATAATTTCTCCATTAACTTTATTATTTAAATAATTTCTTTTGTATCCACTTTTACTTATAATAAACTCATCACTTCACTTTATTATTTTCCTTCTAAAAACTCTTAAACCACTTTCCTTATTTTAGGGCTAACCCACTTCTAACCACTTGTCAACTTAGTAATTTCTCCATTAACTTTATTATTTAAATAATTTATTTTGTATCCACTTTGACTTGTATTAAACTCATCACTTCACTTTATTATTTAAATAATTTCTTCTTTGCAACCACTTTGACTACTTTGACCTTTTGGGGCTTCTAGATGACTCATGAGGGTTCTCCAACTTCACATGACCATAACTCTCTAACCGTGAGGAGTTATGTGGCATTCCACATACCACCAGAAATAGCATGACATGAAATATCCATAAAAAATAGTCTTACCTTCAAATATATTAAAACACATACCATTATACATCAAACAATCTTGGGTCCATTACCCAAACTTTTGTGCTACCAAAATTCACTATCAGACTTTCTTCAAGGATTGACATCAATGAAAACCAACCCAAATAATAAAAAATATCCCCCTTTGGCATTGATGACAACACTCTAATGCAATACTAAAGTCATATCACTCATGCTCCCCCTATGACCATTTCTCCCCATGGAACCATGCCTTTGTGTTCTTTCTCTAAGCATTTACCTTTGCATGTGATAAATATCTCCCCCTTTGTAATCAATGACAAAGGTATCTTTCCATCCAGGGATACTCCCCCTAACGAAAATGTCCTTGGGGATACTCCCCCTGACTGAACACTTCCTGAAACTGATCCCCCAACCTGAATTATCCTCTTTATGGTGCTTCCTCATGAAAATATAAGACATACAAGATAATCATTCAAAAGCATTCATTTTGGAGTAGAAATTACTTAGAGTCTCTCACAAATATACTCAAAGTCTTTCCATGGAAGTGGTTTTGTAAAGATGCTTTCCACTTGTTATTTTGTGCCTGCATATTCAACTCTGATGTTCTTCTCTGCAACTTGTTCCTGTAGAAAGTGATACTTTATTGGAATGTGCTTCATCTTGGAGTGCATCACCAAGTTCTTTGAGATACCGATGGCACTTGTATTATCACAATAGATTGGAATGGGCTCATCATACTCAAATTGTATATCTGTCAGATTTTGTTTCTTCCATAGAACTTGTGTACAACATGATGTTTCTGAAATATACTCTGCTTCAGCTGTAGATAAGGATATTGATGATTATTTATTGCTTATCCATGATACTAAACACTCACCCAAGTAGAATGTTGCTCCACTGGTGCTTCGTCGTTCATCAATGTAGCCTGCCCAATCTGCATTTGTGTAGGTAATAAGTGATAGATCCTTTCCTTTTAGATACCATAATCCAAACTCTTATGTTCCCTTGAGATATCTGAAAATCCTCTTTACTGCTAATACATGTGATTCCTTTGGTGTTGCTTGAAATTGTGCAACCTGTCCAACTACCTGCATTACATCTGGTCTGGATGTTGTCACATATAGTAAGCTACCAATCATTGACATGTATTTCCTCTGGTTTGTAGACTTTGAATCATCATCTTTTCTCAACTTGCAACTGGTTTGCATAGGAGTGGTAATTGGTTTGCAATCTTCCATTTCGAACCTATTTAACATTTCTCTGATATACTTAGTTTGATAAATAAAAATTCCTTGGTTGCTTTGACGTATCTGAAGACCCAAAAAGAAGGATAGTTCTCTGAGTAATGACATTTCAAATTCATTATGCATATCCTTTGCAAATTTCTGGCTTAACCTGTCATCATTGCTTCCAAAAATAATATCATCAACATAAAATTCAATTAATAAAATACTATCTTGAGTTACCTTGATGTAGAGGTTGATGTATGCACTTCCTTTTCTGAACCCTGCTTGTTGTAGATATTTATCCAGTCTAGAGTACCATGCCCTAGGAACTTGTTTTAGACCATACACGACCTTCTTCAATTTGCACATGTAAGCTGCATTTTATGAAAATTGAAATCCTTATGGTTGTTCGATGTGGACTTCTTCTTCAAGTTCCTCATTCAAAAAATCTGATTTCACTTCCATCTGATACACTTTAATATTCTTGGAGCATGCATAAGCTAAAAGCAATCAGATTGCTTCCATTCTGGTAATTGGGGCAAATGTCTCTTCAAAGTCGATTCCTTCAAACTGTGTGTATCCTTTACATACCAATCTATCTGTGTTCCTTGTAACCTGTCCATCTTCATTCAATTTATTTCTGAATACCCACTTTGTGCCAATCACATTCTTATTCTTTGGTCTTGGAACCAATTCCCAAGTGTCATTCTTTTCTATTTGATCCAATTCTTCATCAATGGCCTTATTCCAAAATTCATCCTTGTTGGCCTCTTCAAAACTATTTGGTTCAATCATAGATGAGAGTACTAGGTGTAGTTGTTCTGGCAAACAAATTCTTCTTCTAGTCTCAACTCCTACATCTTTGTTTTCGATAATATGATATGAAGGGTGATTCTTTTGTACTCGTTTGCTAGGTGTCTTTGGAGGCACTTGCTGAACTTGCTCTTCTACTTATATCTAATCTTCTTCATCTTCCCCTTCTACTTCTTCTTCATCTTCTGCTTCTTCTTCGTAAAGATGTTCCATTGATTAATTTTCTTCTACCTTTAATTCTTGTCCACTTGTTTCATCAATTGTTACATTGATGATTTCAACAACTTTGTTCAACCTCATATTGTAACACTTGTATGCTTTCCTTGTACTTGAGTAACCAACAAGTACTCATTTGTCCACCTGAGAGTCAAACTTTTCCATTATGCCATCTTCTCTTTTGATGTAGAATTTGCTTCCAAATACTCTGAACTGCTTCACATTTTTTGGTCTTCCTTTCCATAGCTCATCAGGATTTTTGTCAGTGTTATTTCTAAGCATTGCTCTGTTTTGAATGGGAACTGTTGTATGTACTTCATGTGTCCAAAAAAAAAAATATGTCAATTTGAAATCCATTAGCATTGTTCGAGCCATTTCCTGTGTAATTAACATCCATAATGTTCCTTTGTCTTTGAACCACCCTCTGAACCGATCTATGAATCCATGCTCTCGTCCACTGTCATATATATGTCCAAACCTGCTAAGCGTTCTTACAAATCCATCTCTTTCCATATTTTCTAAGACTCTACTACACAACTTTCCATAATGCTGACCCATTTATTATCATACTATCATGAATTATTCACTACTACAACTACTTGTACTTATGTTAAATTATTGCTCTGGATATTTCTTCTCAATCTCTGGAAGCTACTCGAAGGATGGTTCTTTGGTTTGTCTCAACTACTGCATAGACTCCCCCCATCTATTATTCATATTATCTAGGAGCCTCTAAGCCAGATGGCTCAGAACAATTCCTGCTATGAAGTGTATTCATCATCATCTTCATTAGTAGTTTCATCATCTCTCTGAGCTCTGACTTCTTTCTTTTTGTCCATGGATTCATATTTCACTACAGTGCCTAAAATTACAATCTCTTGAACCTATTCCTTATTTACACGTCCTTCTATTCTTTCAGTTATTTTCCAAATCTTTCTGTATTTGACATCTTTCCTTTTGTCTGTAGAATTTTCTTCATCTTGTTTTATTTCCAATATTGCAATCTTTGGGACCTGGTCTTTGTTCACCTGTTCTTCGTGTTTTTAACAACCACTGTCAACATACTAATCGCACTTATTATGCTTATCTTGTAGAGCGAGTGTGAATTCTTCATTGCTATACTGATTCTATTTTCTTATCCATGTTCTCTTCTAAGGTTCATGTCTGTGACTGTTGTTGTTCTGTTGTGGTTCTCTAGGAGGGAATATCATTCTACAACTTTGGCTATGTGTCCAAATTTATTGCACTTGTATCATTCCACTTCAGTGATCAATGATTCAAACATGTTGTATCTTCTTCTTTTTGTTTCACTAGGCCTTCTTGGATAACCATTTATGTTCCTGCTATTAGCTCTGCAATTTACAACTTTATGTCCAAAATTATTGCATGAATAACATAAACCCAAAAAGATAGTTTGATACCTGGGAGTTGAATATCTTCTGAAAGGAGTTACTCTTATGAATCCTTGTTATTCCCGAGGCCTATTTGTTTATGTCAGTCATTGATTCTGAAATATGAATCTTCTCGGTGGAGGAGTGTCCCCGTAATCTTCCTTGTAGGTCTTCCTATCCCCTTTGATTGTTTCTGCGTAACTTTTTTGATATGTTTCTTGTTATGTTTCTTTGTAGTTTGATCCATTTTCTGTCTAATTGTATCCAAGTATGGAATTTTCATGATTATGCCTTTGACTACTGATAATGTCATCCAAAAATTTTAAGTTGTTCTTCATATTTTTCTTTTGAATGTCCTTTCTCAATGTGACAATTTATGCTTCCAAATTTCCAATGATCCTATCTCTTTATTCTAACTGTTATTTGAGTGCTTCTTCAATTATTTTATATTATTCTATTTGAACCTTCAAATCCATGATGATCTGCTCTAGTTCTTGAGTGTCTTCCTTCTTGTCTAGTTCTGCTTGTAGCTTCTTGTTTTTCCTCTTTTCTCTTCTTATAACTTCTATGGCAGTCAACAATTCTTCTCGGTAGTCAACTTCTGCCTCTTCATATTATTCTTCGGTATCTTGTTTATCGGATTCTTCTACTTCCATGAATAGAACTCTTTTTTTCTCACTGTCACTGAATTCATCTTCATCTGATGAGGATATGTCTTCTTTGGTGCATAAGCTTTTCTTGAAAACTTTCTTTGTGGTTCCTTTGACTTTATATCTTTGTTTTCTATTTGAGTAATTTTCATCATTCCCCTTATTTTTCTTATGAGGACATTTTTTTATCAAAATGACCAATACCATAACAATTAATACGAACCAACAGAAGCTTACCTTTATATATGTCGGTGGTTCCCTTGTTCAATCTCTTGACAAAATTGGCCATTTCTTCATCATCTTCTGAGATGTCACTGTTGTTGCTATGTTCGTTTTCTTTTTTCTTTCCCTTTTGATTTGACATTTTGGATGCTTTTAAATATGCTTCATTTATATCTGGATTTTCCTGTTCAGTTCTCATTTCATATGCTTTGAAGATTCCATGTAGTTCGTCCATGCTTATTGAGTCTAGATCTGCTCTTTCTTCTAGTGTTGATATCTTAGGATCAAATATCATTGGAAGATATCTTAGTACCTTTTGAACAATTACAGATTCTTTAATTTCTTCTCCTAATCCTATGATTGCATTTATTGTTTCATCAACTCGGAAGAAGTAAGCTACAATATTCTCATCTTCCTTCATCTTTAGTTGTTCGAACTAACCTCTATAAGTTTGAATCTTTGCTGCTTTGACTTTTGAATCTCCTTCATAAATATTTTGAAGTTTGTACCAAATCTCTTTAGCGGATTTACAATGCATAACTTTGGTGTATACTAATTCACCAAGACCATTCAGAAGTGCATTTGTGGATTTGGAATTATTTTGACCGAGTTTTATTTCTCTTTCACATGTTGGCGGAACCGCTGGTTCTTTGTACCCATCTACTATAGATTGCCAAATTTCAAATCCCTATGCCTGTATATATTTTTTCATCCTTCTGCTCCAAAATGCATACTTTTTTCCATCAAACTGTGGTATTCTATGTCTATACATGTTGTCACTCTCCATGATCTACCATTCAGTGGTTAAACTGATTCTTGAAGGAACTAGCTCTTATACCAATTGTTGGATTACTGAGAGGGGGGGTGAATCAATAATAGATCAATAATCTTTTTTAATCACAAAATGCAAGTGTTATATTAATGTAGAATTATCATCCAATAATTGCAGAGTAAATAAATAATGAACAAATGAGAAATCATACACATACACAGTACACCAGTGTTTTTACGTGGAAACCCAAAGCGGGAGAAAACCACATAATGCTTTTTTGTATATGTCTTTAAGAATTATATTCATTGGAAGCACCAACTTCCTTTGGTTTCTAGCTGCAAATGGAAAGAGGCTCCAGTCCCCTAATTTCTTAGGCTACAAACTGAAGGAAGCTCCAACTTCCCAATTCTCTGGCTACAACCAGAGGGAGGCTACAACCCCCTAGTTTCTCAGGCTACAACCTGAGGGAAGCTCCAACTCCCCAATTATTTGGATACAACCAGATGGAGGCTACAACCCCCTATATTCTCTGGCTACAACTGGAAGGTAGCTACAACCACCTGTCCTTGCCCCATCCAACCTCCCTGACGTAGAAGTAGAATGATGGAACCATTGTCACACTATCACCATGAGATATACTGTTGTAAACCTGTACCAATCGACCTGTAATCAACCTGTAACAACCTGTGCCAACAAGTACCATACATCAACATGTACTTCAACCTGTACCATAAAGAAATGCATCAACCATGCATCAAACCTATACAAATAACTTGTCACAATAACCTGTCCAAACAACCTGTAATCAATCTGTACCATAAACAAGTGCATCAACCATGCACCAATCTGTACCTCAACCTGTACCATCAATGAGTGCATCAACCATGCACCAAATATGTACCAATCATGCATCAAATACACATAAACTATGAATCATCAATATGTACCAACATCATCAACTATACACCTCATGTATGTGGCAACTCATCAACTACTTGTCTCAACCATGTGCCCAACATGTACCTCAACCAAAATCCCTCATCAATTTCACCATCGAAATCTAATTTGTAACTTTGTAATAGACCTGATGTATCTGATCACATACCTGCAAACCTTCCTTAACTTTAACAACAAGAGACTTCCATTTTCATCAAACTTTACTTTAGTCTCACATGACTAACTTTGGATTAGTCAACAACTCTAACTTGAAATAATCATAACTATATACCTGTAATGAATAAAGATATGAAAATAGTACACAATGTTCTTCAGTGTATTTTATGCAACTCTTCGAGGTTTCACTGCTTGGAACCTCTCAGAAAATGCATTATAGAAAAAGTGACATACCTTATTGAATTCTAGATTATTCTAGAGAGCGAACTTGTAGAGCATGCCTCGCACAGAATATTTGTTGTATGGATATGAAAATTGTACACAAAATACTACAGACTGTACTTTAACCAATACATTTGGTCTTACTGATTTTGGATCTATTATGAAGAAGTTATGACATTTTTACCTGAAACACCTGTTTTAGACTAGTTTCAGGACTAGACACAAACCCTATTTTCCATGGAGTGTAACTCCAAAAATACAATGACCCACAAGACAAAATGTTTATCAAAATTACTTGGATGTGTTTCCTCAACAACCTCCTGATTTCGCGGTCTAAATCATTCTAGATAAAAATTTATTGCTAAAATGGTGAGATGACCTATAAATAACATACCCTAGAAAGCATCATCAAAAGAATTTATCCTCCCTTGAATTTCGGCCTTCTTTACTTCACCTTCCCTCTGAAATTCACCTTAGATATCATTTGGTTACCTCGGTCACTTATAGATATTCAATATGCTCAAGTGTGTTTGAAATGAGAGATCCTTGCCTCTTATTTATACTTTTATGTAGCTTCCTCAAGGGGTTACCTTCTA
>CBVK0100240665.1:0-13427 GCA_900067695.1 Picea abies | reverse complement strand
CATACCTTCTATTTCCACCATTGAATCTTGGTGGTCAACTTGGTTATTATCCAAGGCTGCATAAATCTGTGGCACACTCCTTGCCACATCATTGACTATGGTAGCTTCCTGAATGTTGTAAATTTTCCAACTGTTCTATTTTCGGTGTGGACAGTCTCTCAGAAGATGCTCTTCCCCACAACCCCAACATTTCAGAGGTTCTCTTTTTGGGTTATTAGTCTTCACTAGTATAGGTCCAGAAGTTTTATTTCCATCCACCGAGGGAAAGTTCTGTTGGAGTACACTCCGGGTTGGGAAGTTCATTCTGGGGTTCTTTTTGTAGTTTTTAAATCTTGAGGATTTGCTCCCCTTTTTCTGAAATCTCGAACCACACTTCTATTTCCAGTCTCCACGAGACTCTGCCCAATGTCCATATTGTTCATGACAATATGTTGCCTTTCGTATAGTGTCTTCTAAGGTCTTTGGCTTGTCAAATTCAATTTGGTTCCGATATTCCTTGGGTAGCCCACTGATGAAGCGTTGCACCTTCACCTTCTCTACTTTGATGTAGGGTACATATCTCAATAAGTTGAGGAATTTATTGACGTATTCCTCTATAGTGAGTTGCCCCAGTTTGAGTTCATAAAACTCTGTATCCTTCTCGTCGAAATATCTTTCTGAAAAATACTTATTCTGGAAGTACTTCTCAAATTGTTTCAAAGACAGGTCCTCCTCGCGAACCCCTTTCATGTTCTTAAGATATTCCCACCAGATGGAAGCTTTTCCATTCATATTGAAAGTGGCCACTCGGGCCTTCAAATTTTCTAAAAAGTCATGGACTCTGAAATACTTCTTCAGTCCAAGTAGCCAAGGATCGGCTTCCTCTCCCTTCTTTATCTCACTGTCAAAGGAGGGAGGTTTGGCCTTTCTGAATTCTTCAAATTTATGACCCTTGGAAGTCTTTTGTTTCTTCTGTTTTCTTCGAGAATAGGAACTGATCCTGCTGCTGGAAGAGCCTTTTGAATTGCCAGCTTCCTTTTTACTGGAATCATCTGGTACTGGTCCTTTACCTCTGAGGTGGAACTTTCTTGAGGTGCTCCTCTCAGTATGACCACTGACACGACCATGATTCAGCATCTCAGGTTCATGTTGCATTTGTCGTTGTAGGTCGGATAAGCTCTGTAGTAGAACTACATTAATTTTGGTTTTCTTTTCTTGTTCCTTCATCATCCTTTCATTATCAGCCTTGCATCTTTGCAATTCAACCATGAGACTCCTCACAGTCTTAGCTAGGTCTGGAGGGGTTCCTATTGCTCTTCTTTCGTCAGACTCTTCGTCTTTGTTGTGGGAGCCTTCTCCCACTTCTTGGTGAGTCACCATACTCTACGTCTGTAGATTCTCGCGGTTGATCGTCCACTTGAGTGAAAGGACGAATGCTAGTTATTAGTCAAGAGTTAAATACATTTTTATAATTTACATAATTTATAACTCTTTAACATGCATGCACAGTCAGGTTCTCATCTCCGAGTTTTTCAACCCTAGGCAAGAGAGTTGCATTAGGGGGTTACTCCTCATAGGAGTACTTTGAACGGAGTTTATGCATGACTCATGCATGAGCCCAGTCAGGCCGAGTGTTGTAACCATGCTCTGATACCACTTTGTCACATACCCACTACCTCAATCAAATTTTTCGTTGATTTCTGCGGAGTCCAAGCTCCTAAATTACCTACAGAGGCCTAGCGCAAGCTAGCTCTTTCTCTCTCTTATGTGATCATGGGCCATGATCACAGGTCAAATAATCATGGTGCCTCTTTGTATTCCACGGCTCGGCGCTACAGGGGTGTCGAATCGTTCGACTCTGCAACCGCCAAACCCCGACAGGGCTAGCGACCGGCCAATAGGGACGAATCCCAACATGGCTAGAGAACAGAAAATGAGAACAGGCCCTGTCACATGGTTAAGTGGAGTACAGGTGGAAGAGAGGGAAATGTGACATGATAGTCGACAGGATAGGAGGGGCCCCACTTCACACGCCACACTATTCAAACCCCCCCCACCCCCACTAAAGGAAGAATGGCAAGGGGGGTCTGAAATCTACTTGAGCTTCATTGATCATGATGAGTTAATCTCAACCATTCAGGAGTTGCACATCCAATTCCAGACCCCCCCCTACCGCTAAAGGTAGAATAGTAAGGGGGCTCTGGAATGGAACCTCAGCCCTAGATCTGGATGGGTGGACTTCGGTCGTCCAGATCTACTCGCTGCTTATCCTACAACATATTCACATCCTGGTTTAAGCTGACGTCTAATCTCTACATATAACGGTCATTACAGACCCTAAGATTCCCCGAAAGAATCTCATCCATTCATCGGGGTTTATCATCACGAGAATCCAGACTCTTGATCACGGGACTCCCGAATCCTCGATCCTTGGTTTCCTGATGTATTTAATCTCTCGACACGTGGCCTCCATGAATCAGATGGCTCAGATCTACTCTGGGGTTTCCACCATGGAAATCCTGAACTCTTGTCAACAGGAATCTCGATTCCGCGATTCCTGATGAGCCAATTCACCAATATGGTCCCTTATGTGTTAGCCCTCCTGAGCTAGACCTTTTGGGTCCGTACAACCTCCCTCTGTATGACCGCAATCATACTCCTATCGGGGCTTCGGGGTTTCAAATGCTGACAAACATTTTCCCATGGGATTGTCGATCCCTCAAATCCTGATTCTTCGATTGGCTGACAGCTGGCCCCATGACGGCTCTTCCTCCTTGTCGGGGTTTCAGACTTCAAGATTCCGAAATGCCCAAACCTCTTGTCACTAGGATTCCCGATATCCCGATGACCAAAATGTTGATAGACGACTTCCTGTCGGGACTTTCCCCGATGGATCCGATTGTTGCCACGCGTCCTCCTCTGATGAACGGTCCTGGTTAACTCTCGAGGTTTCATGACTTCTGATGTCCTGGATGCCTCATCCCTAGGACTCACGAAAGGCTGGACTTTGAATCCTTTCAGATCTCTTGACACGCGTCTCAAGTGAATGGACGGTCCAGATAGATCCTTGTGTTTTCGAGACTTCTTATGTCCCGACTTTCACGACCTCAGGAACTCTAATTTCCTGAATGTTGATATCCCGACTCCCGATGCCTCGATCTTCACCACGTGTCTCCACTGATGGATGGTCTAGATCATTTTCGGGTAATTTCCCATGGAAATTCCAGATATCATGTCGTCGAGACTTCTGATATCCTGATACATGAAATCTCGATGACCACACCTCACGTCGAGACTTTCAAACTCCTATTCACGAGGGCTTAACCCTTAGGCATCTCTTAACAGATCCAACGGATGTCGGGTTCTTTAGCCAAGATCTGACGGCTCATAATGGTTCCTACCCATGTATTCTTCCATGACTCCCTAGGCGTGGAAAATATCCACGGTCCAGATACTCTTATGAACCTTGGGGATATATGGTCCTAAACTCTTCGCTACCCACAAAAACACAGGAAAACCCAGTGGTAAGACATTTAACACCTTACTTCCTCCTACTAATCTAACGTTCGTGGGTGACCACAAATTCCCCGATGAAATCTCATCCGTCGATCACCACCTATCAAGGTTAAGGCTCTTAACACTTCTTCCTCTCCTTCCGATCTGACGGTCGTGACTGACCACAGATCTCTCGATGGAGTCTCATCCATCGATCTGATTGTTTCTCCTCATACAGAGTTACTAAGGCTTTATGCCTTCACATTTAGCTTCCGAGTTCTTGAGGGGTTATTCAAGGAAGGTATTTCTATGGGGAGGTTTACTCAGGGTACTACCTGAGGTATATAAGCATGTCGTCTTCCCGAGGACCAGACGTGAAGTCTGAATTTGATCAATACGCATGAAACTTACAAATTCATGAAGACATAAAACATACATAGTCTTTCCATCTAAATATACAGCTACTAGTACTGATCAAAACATCATGTAGTCATTCTTATAATGAAATTGTTCACAGTTTCACGGCTTATGATCATAATTATCAGAATAAATACATATGTGTATTTATCAAGATGCCATAGGAAAAACACTTATTAGAGATAACACTAGGGTCAAGCAACTGCTAAGAGGAGTGCTCGTTTCCACCCAACTGTAGGCTTAGCGACTCCCAACGGATTTACCACTAGCCACCCCCGAGCTGAGACCATGATACTCTGAGACTGCGTCTCTCTGTCTGCCAGTGACCAGAAGCAAAGGTTGCAATCCTTCCTCTCTGCTATCACTCACTCTGCATCATGCCAGAGTTCCCCTCGCATCTACCCCCACAATCACTTCTACCATACGCCTTATCCTCTTACGAGGTTGTGTGTGGCACGATTACCCTCATGTTGATCAGGCCTGATGGATCTACAGATGGGTGGTTCACCATCCCATCCCTCATTAAGCCATTCGCATACCAACCTGCGAGACATTAAATTCAGGGCCAGTGAGCCGCTTTTGGTTCTCTAGGCCAATGGAGTCCAAATACGGTATTGATTCTCAGTAGAAGTTAATGCCATCTTTTCAGGTGCCTTCCATCGCCATCGTGGTCTCTTTTTCTGCACATCCCCTCTCAACAGTCCTGCAATAAATTCAAAATGTTATTCACATTCATTGATCTTTTCCTCAAGGTCCATTTACATCACATATTCACATTTATGAGTTTTCCATAGTTCTTGGCCAGTCCAGTTATATTTACAAGTTGGGGGAAACAGGGTGTTACATTTGTGATGTTCTTTTAGGTAAACCACATTTGTGGAAGCGTCATGCTGTGTATGATTCTAGACCCTGTAGTGTTATTATTACTTTGGGTAGACAATTGTACAGGATCCCAGAGGTGGCACTGCCTACTACTATTTCTTTAAT
This sequence comes from Picea abies, assembly GCA_900067695.1. Lineage (NCBI taxonomy): Eukaryota > Viridiplantae > Streptophyta > Pinopsida > Pinales > Pinaceae > Picea > Picea abies. The sequence goes on along the minus strand of CBVK0100240665.1, from coordinate 8,549 downwards.
CTCTGCTAAGCCACTCATCAAGGTCATTTCACAAACTGGGAAGTTCGTCTTCTTTGTGATCTGTGGTCACAGTAAGAATAAGGTCATCGCCACATTTGTGGCCTCTACACAACACCTCTCTTTGCAACAGAAGAAAGTGGATGGGATCATGGAAGAATACTGAGACATCTTCGTCTCACCTACAGGGGTACAAACACACTGCCAAGTCAAGCATCCAATTGATCTAACCCCAGTGCACCTCTACCTAATGGACCAATCTATTGGATGGGACTTGGCAACTCTGCATTGATTACATAGCCTTAAAAAAAATCAGAGACAGGAACCGTTATCCCATTCCCGGGATTGATGACCTTATTGACCAACTCAAGGGGGAAAAGTTCTTCAACAAGATTGAGCTTAAGTCTAGATACCACTAGGTTCCCATCGAACCAACAGATGTCTGGAAGATAGCCTTCAAGTCTAAGGAAGGTCTTTACGAATGGCTATTCATACCCTTTGGCTTAACAAATGCACTAGCCACTTTCACGAGGTTGATGGACGATGTATTGAGACCCTTCACCAACTCCTTTGTGGTAGTATATTTCGATGAAATCCTCATCTTCAGAAGAATGTGGGAGGAGCACATGCGGCATATTCAACAGGTTTTGAGCACTCTTCGGCAACATAAGCTTTATGCCAAATTGGAAAAATACTCTTTTGGCATGAACAGGGTCCAATACTTGGGATACATTGTTGATGATCATGGGGTATGTTATCTCCTCAAATAAATTTAGGGAGATTTTTCCTTTTAGGTGATAGATTGTGGTCCAAAAATTTATTTCTAAATTTTTTTAGGTATGTTAGAGAGTCTATTTTCTATAAATAAACTTGGAAAAAACTTTTGATTTGATTTTGTCAAGCAAAAGAGAGAATCTCAGGTTTCAGTGGTTTAGGCGAGCCTGAAAAGTGCTCATTATCCATCAAAAGCCTTCATTCTTAGTAGTTAAGAGGGAAAAGCAAAAGCCTAGTTAACCACCGAAAAGGTTTCTACGTGGAAAACGAAAAGCCTATGCTTTCGCACAAACTAGCTGTCAGTTGGCGTAATCATGAAGACATAACTGTCGAAAATCGATCGATTTGGTGAGGGAGGATGTTATTATTACATCTTATTGGGATATTGATGCTCTGTTGTCCTTTTTAACAACCATTTTTCATTTCATATGAAGACTTGGCATAACACAGAATTTTAGGAGTTTGATTCTCGGCTAACTGTATTGATTAGTCACATGGCTGATTATTACTTCAAATCCCAAGGGGATAGGTTCATAATAACCCCAGTTAATCACCTTTTCAAATCTAAAACCATGTGTAATCTCGTGTTTTCAGTAACCAACTCATACGCTGAAATCAATCGTCATTGTTGCCAAGTGAAGCTCGAGTTCTGTTGCTGGTCATCAAGCCATCTGTCATCCAATTCGAAGAAAAACCTGAGTCATTAGGTAGTCCTTAGAATCTCTCACTGTTTTAGTTCAAATATATCTCTTACCTGAATTTGAAATTCTCGGCTAATATCCAGCCTTTACCATCAATTAAAATCTGTTGAAGATTGGGTTTATGCAAATCAAACTCTGAGTCATCCTGTTTTGTGTCTTTTACCTCCACATACACTCTTATTTCATCCTAAACTTTAGGTGTTTGTTCCCCTAGCTCACAATTTTTTTCTAAATGGCAGGGACAGGTCAACAAACTCATCACATGCCGAAATATGGGCCAACCCTCAGGTCTGAGTTAGATGGAACATGGTATCTAGAGGCACACCCAGAGGTGGCTGACTTTTTCAAATAGATTGGTGCATTTTCTTATTGTGAAAAACTTGCAGACTTTCACCAACAGCTTTCTGAAGCATTTACCTTATCATACGATGGAAGGACAACTACTATTGGCAAGGAGAAATTTGTAGTTGATGAGGCATCCATTACAGAGGTTATTGGCCTCCCAAGAATAGGGGAATGTTGGTTTAAGACCATTGTGCCCTCAAACATTGAGTTTAGATCCTACTTACAGCCTCAGCATAAGGATCTCATATGGAAGAAAGACATACCAATTTCCTTTCTTGAGCCTAAATGGCTACTCCTTTTGAAGGCAATATTTGCATACATCACCTGTGAGGGAAGGTACAACATGGTTATGTTTTACCACTTCAATCTATTGCACCATTTCACAGGCAGGTGTCCCATCAATTTTCATTTCTACCTGCACAAAGCTCTCACAAAAATGGCCAGACAAGTCAAGGCGAATCCTATTAAAGTGGCCAATAGGTTGTCACACAAAGGGTTGATTACACTCATTATTAAAGAGTCCTTGAAGAAGAAACAAGTGGACTGGAATTAATTCCTATTTTGGAATGAGTTCCAAACTAATTTTCAATGGGATGAAAAGGGGAAGAAGTATGTTGCTAAGAATTCCATCACCCCTAAGAGAAGTCGAAGAAAAAGGAAGGCTATCTCACCTCCAAGAGAGCTGACAAAATCATCCTCTGCTAAAAGAAAAAGAACCAAAAGGAAATTACAGTTTGATAAAGAGGGTGAGCAGACCAAGGACCTTGTTGAAGAAGATAACCCTTTGAACTTACCATACAGTGACTCAGAGCCAGAGCAGGAGTTAGCAGAGACATAGGGTGATGAATAGGTTGAGAAAGTTGTAGAAGATTATCCCAACTTTCCCTCACCAACTCCTCCATATGAAAACATTCAACCATTAGAAAAATCTTCTTCAAGCAAGCCTAAAGCATCCAAGACTCGTAAAATCAATAAACTTCTGAAACAAATCTATGAGATGGAAGTTTTATAAAGAGTCATTAAAAATGAAAATATAGACTTGACTGAAAGAAATGCAGAACTTTATAACATGAACCAAAGTCTCAAGGAAAAGCATGAGAAAATCAAAGACAGGAACAGGGTGCTGATAAGAGAGAACATGAAGTTGTACAGGCAGCTTAGACTTCTGAGGCTAAAGTTAAAAGAATCTCAACCTCAAACACATGATCCAATAGGTTTGTAAACTCCAGCTAAGTTAGCTACAACAATGGTGGATATACCACAGTCTTCCACATAGCAAGTTAAATCTCCCAGATCTGTACGAGGAAGAGCTACATCATCAAAGAGGCCTTGAACACTCAGCAAAGCATCAAGGTAATCAATTTTTGCAATTTTGAAGTTTTGGACAAAGCTAATTTTTCGGTGGTTTAGGAAAACAGGATGACTGTTCATTAACCACTGAAAGCAGAGATTTCGGTAGTTAATACACCTAGAATTCCTCTATGTTAACCACCGAAACCTGTAACTGGCCAGAGAAAGATAAATTTTGCACAGATCAAGGTTTTACTAATCCAAATCATTTGAAAACACTTGTAATGGATAGATGTTGAATTATAGAGTTAGATTCAAGATCCACTTTTGGTGTATAAGGATTAGAAAAGTTAGCCAAGTTGGTTTTGGTACCTATTTTGGTGGCAACAAATTAGGATTTTTGCACAACTCAGCAAATTCGAATTTTATCTCTTGGAAGAGTCATCAATTGGCCTTGGAAGGCTATTCTGCACTACACAAGGACTCTACAATATCTTAAGACCATGAAATGTGGAATTGACCTCATTTTGAGGATCATTCCTTATCTTTTTCATGTTAGTTTTGACTTTCTATTTTTAGCATATCTGATCCATTAATTCAGGATCTAGATACTGTGTTGTAAAAGCTATAAAGATGAAAATAGAAGATGTTCTAGAGGTTCGATTTTGAGTTCTATATTCTATTTTTTTTGTATGAAAGACATTTTATTTAATATATCAAGCCTACAAGCTTATTTCATTTGTTATTGCCAGACCCTCCTTTATCTTTGTCTATGCATATGAGTGGAATTCGTTCTTTGTCTCTGTTTAATGGTCCTATAGTAATTGTCATCTTACTTTTGATTGTTAAGCAAGAATCATAAGCATCTTTGGTTAGTTTTTTGACCCATCATATATATGGTTTATGTATGTTTTGCTTAACCGATTGGTTTTCTTATCCATTTGTTATACAAATCTATCTAATAAATAGCTCTTGAAGGCCTTGTATTGCATGAATATAGTTAGACTGTGTTGGCAGCCAATTCAATTTTTTCAATTGCCCTAAAAGCTGCCTACACCTATGTCTCCTGAACTTCAAATTACCGTCGCTTTTTGCAAATAGACGATATTTTCATTTCTTGCGACACTTGCAAATTGCTCTCGATTTAGTTTTCACGACTGAAAGCATGAAAACTCCTCCATCGTTATTTGAACTGTAATGATTTTTTTTAATATTTTGAGTGGCACTTTACCTTTGGTTTATCATGTGGCTGAAAAGATTGCCTATTCTTATTTTGATTGTGCAACTTTATTTTTATTTAATTGGTCAAGCATTGAGCATATGGAGACTTACCTAGTCATTGATTTACATAGGGGTCATGATTGATTTTGGTTTTTATATAATGTGATCCTTGTTATTGTAAGCTCTTGGCTGCTCTATCTAAACCACTCCTGCTCTATCTAAACCAGCTGCTCCACCATGTGATCAGTGTGGCTCATGGTTAGAAAGGTATTACCTTGATGTGCCAATGCTACAATACAGAATTCATGCTCTGGAGGATCAAGTTGCAAGGCTCACCAGTCAAAAGGCTAAATTGCCATCCATTGATAAGAAACAGCGAACAACAGGTTCGATTTTGTTTAATAACATGGAGTCGGCTACAGCGGTCATTAATTCAAAATTGGCATAGCTCGAGCAGCCTCACTGGTATGATTATCACCTGTTTATATGATAAACTCACAGCTCTGTTTATAGCATGGATTTGCTTTGACACATAAGCATGCACTATATGCATAATTTTGTTTTGATTAATCGAATTTTGTTTATCGTTTTAGTTTTGATTGGATTTAGCTTTGATTCAATTGATCGTGGTATGGATTTGATTGTTTTAATTTGGTTTGAATTGAATACTCTGTTGCTTGTTGAAGTTGTAAATATCTTTTATAAACATAAGTTGTTTCTGGTATTTCAATTTCAAACACAGTCAATGTTTCGATTCGAATTGGTTATATTTTATACGATGTGGTTGGCAATAATGGTTAACTGTTATGATTTTATATTCCATGTCTTTTTAACCAATTCGAATACCATTATGTTAATGCATAACCAAATTGCAAATAGATACGAATCATAACTGTTATACCCAACCAATTGATTCGCATTGTCTGGCCATGTTATCAGTTCGATTAATACTACAACAAATATATTGTTTAAATTTGATTTTGGGAACGAAAGTGATTATGCCCAGGATTACGATTTTTGACTCAGTCACGATTTGTTTCGATTGTTGCCCAGTTTATGATTATCACTGCTGTTGATGGTTGTGATTACTATTTTTGGTCCTGCCTGTTGACTGTGTAACACCCAGCGATCGGAGTCTATGGCAAAGTTTGATGGATGCTGTTATAAATGTTTTATTTGACTATAATCGTAACAGCCTTTCTATATTGGTATTTGATTGAAACAACATGAATCTTATGCACATTGTTATAGCCGTAACAAATCAATTTTGATGGTGTTCGATTATAATTGTGTTACATCGTATCTTATACGATATGATTCACCATTGATTTCATTTGATATGAAACAGTCTTGTTATGGTTTGACCACATTTTATGGCGACTTAAAAATAGATCATTCTTATCCCGTTTCGATTGCATCCCTTTCGATTTTGTTTAATTGGAATCATAAATTTACCTGAACCATTAATGATTCGTTTTTTAATGTTTATTAAAAGAAAATTTAATTGGATTATTTTAAAAGAAAAGGGATTTCATTTGATCTCTATCTGATCTTGTATGTTATTTTAGACTAGCTACAGAATCAGATGATTCTGTAGCTAAGTCTGTAGGATTAAATTTTTATGGTTTTGTTGATGAAATGTCTTTCTAATTGGTTATTTTTGGCCTATTGCAGATCAATTCGAAATGGCAGTGGATTTGATGAGAAGTTAGGGGATATTTCAAAGATTTCACTTACATTTGGATTTCCTAGTTTAGTTGATTTTGGGATATTTCCCAGATTATGTAAAACTGTTTGATATTATCCACGGGGAGGTTTTACCCTATGGAGAGACTTATATATACTTATGATTTTTGTAATAATGTTCATCCTCATTCATGGGAGAACAAGGATATGGAGTTTTAATACAGACTGAAGCAGAATTTGTTGTTTTGTCACAGCTTTAGCTTCTCATTATATCAACATTTTGTTTCATGTTGTGTATATCAATTTGTATCTGGTTTATGACTACTTTAGCTATCTAAATCAAGTGAAAATGATATAATTTTAATTATCGTAATCCCTATCTGGTTTCTTCCAAGTGTATAAAAGACATAATAATTGTCTAATTCAGTTTGTGAATGACAGGTTTATCTTCTTCATGAATTGAATTGTTAAATATATGTTTTTGCATAACATGTTTCCCTTATTGCAGAGATTTATAATCATATAGTTGTTATGATCTTTTATGTCTTGTTTGTCCTGTAAATAACTCAAAGAGCAGCGCAGCCAATCATTTACGAAAAGCTTTGGGATTAACCGGTGCGAGTTTACTTCCTCCGACCAGCTTCGAAGTCATCATACGCAGGATAAACTAGGAGCGCTTCCAGGTTAGCTAGTCTTTTGTTTATTGTTTTTATTAGTAGTTTAGTTCAGATATTAGTTTAAGTTAGAGTTAGTATATTAGATCGTTTAATTTTAGTAGTTCTATTTTTTATTCATAAAATATAAAAAATCAAAAAGATCTCTGGCTTTCTTAGGATAGAAAGTATTTGAGTTTTACAGGTTTTATGTAAATCTGCCAAGTGTGTATATTGTATATTTGTGAATAAGCTGTATTATAATTGATAATTAGACGGTCAATTAGTAGAATTAGTATAATAGTAATTAGTAGATTGTATATAATAGTTAGAGTAGTTTATATTTAGTTTTAGTTTCATTTAGTAGTTTGTTTTAATTAGATTAGTGTATTAGTTTAGTTTTAGTTAGTTTCAGTTAGTTTTAGTTAGTTTTTTTTGTTTTAGTTAGATTAGTTAGTTTAGGTTAGTTTTCTCTTTGGTTTTTCTTAGGAGACCTTAGGGCAGCCAACGGAACCGTTAAACCCGTCAGGGTGGTTCATTCCAAACGGCTTGGGTTATTTAGACAACCCCGGACCAGTTCCACTCTCTCAATTGACAGAGGACAATTTCGCCTGTCAACAAATGGTGCTAGAAGGAGGGATAGAACTTAATTAATGGCACGAGGTGGTCGCAAGACTCCTCCCCCACCTAATCGCACACCTATAGTGACTAGAATCCATTCACAAGATAATATCCCCCCTCAAACAACAACTACTTCAACCAAAGATCCACAGATCATAGTTGAGCCAACTACCCCTAATCCTACAGGTGGTGATCTCCAAGAGATCATTCATCAATCTCTTATCAAAACACATAGTGCCTTATCTAGTCTCAGGCAACCAAACCGCCCGTGGGGTCAACCTTTAGACTTCTTTGATATTAGAGAACAGTTAGGTGACATTGACCTCGCTGTGAATTCTCCAGATCCAAACTTAAATCCTGCTGTAGGAGGATCTGGGATACCTCCTTAACCACCTCCTTCATCTCCTTCCTCTTCTGGGGGAGATTCCTCTTCTGACGAAGGCAATCCACCTTCTCAGCCTTCCACACCCACTACCCCAATGGAAAATCAGAACAACCCTACTAGACCCTGGTTGGACCAGGATGTTGTAGTTGTACCTGAAGCCTAGCACCCTTTACCTAAACACCCAGATAAATGGCTTCCTAAGTTTGACCCCGATTCAAAACAAATAGTCGAAGATCATATCAAAAAATTTATGTTAGCCATCAGACTCCATAATGTTGAACATGAAGATGTTGTCTGTAGGTTGTTCCCTTACACCTTTGAGGGTAATGCGTCCACTTGGTACTTTTCCCAACATCCCCATACCATAGTGTCTTGGGAAAAGTTTGAGTCATACTTTTTGGAAAAATTCGGAGATGGTAAACCTCTGGAAGTCTTAGTCATGGATCTTTCAAGCTTAAAGATGAACCCCAAAGAAAAAGTTAAATATTTTAATCAAAGATTCCTAACACTTAAAAATCGAATCCCTGCAGATTCTATGCCTGCTGAGAGTCTTGTAATAGCTTACTATACTAAAGCTCTACATCAAAGTATATCTATTTGGGTTAAATGATCTAAAAAGGCCACGTTGTTAGAAGCCTTCAAAGAGGCTACTCAGATTGAAAAATACATACTTAGTCTTCAGGACTCTTCTACCAACGAAACTGAGCTTGTTTCTTCTTCCAAAAAGAAGATTGAAATTCTCCCCAGACCTACACAAAACAAAACACAACCCGAAAACTCTGATTTGGAAAATTTAACCAAAGTTGTACAAAAATTATCTAATCAAGTTATAGATTTAAAAAGGTCGACTGAGGAAGCCTCTTCGAGTAAAGGACC
>CBVK0100240664.1:0-13428 GCA_900067695.1 Picea abies | reverse complement strand
TCCTCTTTAGGTTTTTAGGTTTTTCTTCAATGGTTTTTTCTCATATAAATTTGTTTTTTAAATTTCAATTCGGTTTGTTTTCTTATTTATTTTAGTTTTTAATTGATCCAAAAAAAATGAATTATATTTTTTTGCTAAATATTTAAAAATAGTGTTATTTAACTACAATTATTTTCTATGTAGTGACATGAGGTAAAAAAAAGTATGTTAAAAATGATATTTTCCACTATATTTAAAATGTATGGAACCATAATTTAATTGAGGACAGATAATTATATGAAAAAACTTAATTTCAAAAAAATAAATGGTGTACAACTCCACCAACTCCACCTTTCTAGCACTCATCCCCAAAGACTCCAATCCCTCTAATTTATCCCATTTCCATCCAATCTCACTCTGCAACTCCTCATACAAAATCCTTACCAAAATCATTGCGAACCGCCAGAACACCCTACTCGCAAAGCTAATCTCGGAAAACCAGACCGGTTTCCTTAGGGACAAGCAGATAACAGACAACACATTCTTGGTGCAAGAAGCCATCCATTCAAGCAAGAAAACCAAAACTCTTGGAATGGTTGTCAATCTAGATATGAAAAATGCCTTTGACGGGGTCAAACACAACTTCCTTCTCTCAGTCTTAAAAGCTTATGGTTTCTCAGAGAATTTCAGTAACTGGATCAAAGCTTGCATCAACAACCCATGGATCTCTCCTCTCCTCAACGGACGCCCAACCAGTTTTTTCAAAGCAAGCAGCGGTCTGCGGTAGGGTTGCCCTCTCTCCCCCTCTCTTTACATCCTCCTAGCAGACTCCCTCAGTCGAAAGCTGGAAGCGGAAAGAAGAACATGAAAACTCCCAGGCTTACTGATAACAAGAGGGGTCAAGGAAATAAACCATTCTAAATTTGCTGATGATACTCTTTTGTTAGGAGCAGCCACAATACACACTGCCAACCGCTTCCAAAAGATCCTCATCTCTTTCCTCGCAGCCTCAGGGGGTAAGATGAACACTCTCAAGTGCAGAATTTATGGTTGGCACGTTCTGGGACACATAAAGGAACAAATAGCTAGAATCTTCGGCTTCCCCATTATCACCACCTGGAACCATTTTAAATACTTGGGAATGCCCCATCTTTCTCAATCGCTACAACTCCTCAGCTTGGTTTGAAATAGTAGAGAAAATTATAGCAAGGATCTAGAATTGGGTTGACCGATGGCTCAATCCTGCAGGGAAAACAGTTTTAATAAAATCAGTTCTTTCCTCTCTTTCAATCTTCCAATGTTCAGGACTCCTAGCGCTTAAAAGCATTCTAGAGAAAATCGACAGAGCCATAAGATGCTTCCTTTGGGCAGGAGGCAAAACAAACACAAAGAAATTCCACCTCATAAATTGGAAGCAAATTTGCTAGCCCTATAACAAAGGTGGTCTAGCTATCAAGGACCCAATCATCATAAACTTATCTATGGGAGCAAAGTTGGCATGGCGGCTCATAACAGGTAAACCAGATTGGTGGAAGAAAGCCATAGTCAAAAAATACTTTCAATCTCCCAGGCTTAGATGCCTAGAGGGATCAATCCCCTCTAATCCAGGCTCTCCAATTTGGCGTCTCCTCAAAAGTGCAGCACCAATCATTCAGACTAAACTCTCTTGGGCCCCCGGAAATGGGGAAACTATAAACATCTGGACGGACTGCATCCTCAATCACGAGCCCTTGAGCTCCCTAGAGATTCTGCAACCTCTTAAAGACTAGTGTTGCATAAATGGCCTCCTCAAACTTCAAGACTTCTGCCTCTGGAATAATGAAGGGGAATGGGTAAGCTGGAAACCACACAATCCCCCAGAGATCCTCAGCCCCCTACTTCCTGTTTTCTTCAATAATCTAGCTGGCTGCGCACCTCTTAATTGAGACACCACCGACTCCCGAAGCTGGGGAGGTAAACCTTTCTCTGTTAAAGAAGGTTACTCCCATCTTCTCTCGGAAACTCTCGGGCCTCACACCTCCAAAATTTGGAAAGAGATATGGTCCGATCCCTCGCTCCCCAAAGTTAACACTTTCTGCTGGCTGTTGGTTCATGGCAAAATACTAACTGCTGAAAACCTTCTAAAGTGGGGCATCCAAGGGCCCTCCAGGTGCTCCTTCTGCCTTGAAGCCTCATAAACCATCTCCCACCTTTTTTTGGAATGTAATTTCGCTCTACAACTCTGGAAACTCATTTATCTTCCCGTTCCCAATCCCCCCCCTCTCCCGACAGTTGGATTAATCTTTTTACCCAATGGAAATAGAGATATGTTGGCAGCTTAAAAAATAAAATGAAGGTCACCCTTCTATGGAAACAAATTCCCAAATTTGTTGTGTGGGAGATATGGTTAGCTCGCAATCAAGCCATCTTTCGAGGAAAGCTCCCCCCAATGCAAAGTATCTTTGCAAAAATATGTGGTCTAATCTCAGAAGTTTTCAGAACCAAAGCAGTAGATTTTTATCGCCCAAGCACCTTGGAACTAAGTGAAGAAGACTGGGTTGCTTATATACAGGGGCCATCAAAGAATACCCTCAACACCCCCAGGCAGGCCCCCAAGCAACAAAATTGGCAACTTCGCTTTGATAACAACAGTTTCTTACATTGGCAAAATCAACAACATTCCTTCTTCCTCTTCTTCGATGGGGCAGCAACAGGAAACCCAGGGGTGGCAGGTGCGAGGTGAGTCATCTACGATTCCGAGGGAAAAAAAATAATTGATTACACCTGGGGATTGGGGAAGACAACAAACAATAAGGCAGAGTTCCTCGCAGCCTATATGGGACTCAAGTTAACTCAAGATCTGAATATTCAAACTCTAACAGTGTTGGGAGATTCCGAAATCATCATAAAGGAACTCCACGGTATGCCCAGGCCGACAAAAGCCATGCTTCAAAGCATTTCCTCAACTATCAATTCGCTCAAGAAAAAGTTCACGCACTTAAGCTTCTTCCACATTCTGCGAAAGAAAAATACGGAGGCAGATGTAATGGTGAAAGCTATTAAAACCCTGGAACAGATATGCCTTCTCACCAATCAAATCCCTTCTAATGTGTGGCTACCTTAGGCCCGCCCGCCCCTCTGTCCCTGACTCCCGCACTGGTTGATTCATCTCTCTCGCTCGTGGGTAATGATGAATTCTCCTGCTTATAATGGCCTATTGAGGCCCCTCTCCAGTCATGTTCTCCTGCTCCATTCCTCAATCAAGCTCAGTTGCCCTCGCGGCTCTGAACTCCTCACTCTCTCCTCCTCCCTCGACAACCCTCTGCACTTTCTTTGTGCCCTCCTTGCCCACTGCACCACCATGCGTCATAGGTCCAAGGACCCCTACTCTTGTCCAACCTACACCCTGGAAGATATGCGGGACCAATTTCAAGGTCTACATATCGAGTGCACGTGCATGGAGGATCGTTCGGACTCCAGACACAGGGAATTGTAACAAGAAAATCAAGCAATTCGAGAAAATGTGGTCGAGGTTCAAAATCAAACGCAGAATCTAGAACTCGAACACAATCAAGAACTAGCTATTGTGCTCAGAGGAGTCAACCGTAACATGAAGCAGATCGGAGAACTCAATCAATCCCCGGGCAACCCCCAACAACACGCCCACTCAACAAGTATGGATGAATCTTGGATCCCCTCCTCCATTCACTCGATGGCCAACAAAGACCACAACATGTTAGCCCCTGGATTCTCCGAAAGCGTCTGGGAAGGAGAAAATCAAGCTCAGCAACAAGGAGAAGCAGCCCAAGTAGAGGAGTACCACGCACCATATCGAGACGATCCAAGCCCTTCCCACCCTTAGCCGAAGTTCCCCATGAATTGCAAATATCAGTTTTTTTTTAAATAATTTCATAGCCATCTTCACATGGCAAATTTGTAGTGCATATAGCACAATGGCCATTCTCCACTCTGGCATAAAAAAAGTCCATCTGTAATCACGGCACTAGTAGAAGAATAAAGCCACAGTCTGCTCTTTTTTGTAATCTGGGCAACTTTTGATAATATACAAAATATCCGTTTCTGTTAAAAAAAAAACTACTTTGTTTGTTTATTATGTTGGTGTCAATTAGTTTATTTGGAATGTTGCAAAGTGATGAATAAATTGGTGCACCGAGAAAAACAAGGTGCATTTTACAGTACAATATTGAAGAGATTGTAACATCCATAATGCTGACATCAGGATATGTCAGCCTAATATAAAATCTTGTACAAAATTCAGAACATAATAATAATAAATCTAATGTGTGCTAAATAATACTCATTCACAAATCTGTAAAAACTACTTAATATCAACTATTGGAAGAAGAGGAATCTCAGGTAATTCTGTTTGGCACCATTCTTGATTGTTTTTTATTAACCCACAGTATCAACAGTGAGGTGCACGATACCAAATATATATATATATAGTGTTAGCATAAAACCTTTCAATTCAGCTCACCTTTTACAAAATTTGTTTTGTAAATTTTCAAAAACATGATCTGGGCATGCCTCAAATGAGAACTTCCAGATCAGATAAATTGCATGTAAACCAACGTTCCACAAGCAGAAGGAAACCATGCATCTGCCCTCTAATCGCCTCTGTAAAGTAAATAAATTAAACAGATTACTATTTCTCATATCACCCTTTTAATTAGTTATTTAAATTTTAATAGTTAATTTTAATAAATCACTTCCCCTTATTGATGAGTTCGAATAAAACAATATAATGTCCCTGCATGCCATTAATACCCTTCTATGGTCATCATAAGCTGTATCCAGTTCCAAGTTTTGGAACAAGGCCACGCTAAAGAAGTGTCCATTTCAGGCATCCCTCCTGCCTTCTAAATGTGGCGTTTCTGTGCATAAGGCTGCAGTCCATCTTCATACCATAGTTTTTCTATAATGTCTGAACCTGTCAAGAGAAAAAGCCTAAGACCTATTAATTGCCTATTGCAACTCTAATTTTTTAAATCGGACTAACATGAGAATATACTGTTTCAATACAAAAGCACTTGAAATAAAAAGAATGTAATATTAACAACCTAAGTTGATAATTAAACCAGATTCAACCTCGATGTCTGAATAAAGGACTGACTTCTCACATACGTATATCGATATTATGGGATCATACAGATAGACAACTACATGTTTGATCATGCAGATAGACAACTACATGTTTGTGCACACCATTTACATGCATTATTACAACACATAATTTCTCATGTCATAAACCTGAGCCACGAGTGATCTATAGCAAAAAGCCAATTGCTGTTGGATAAATTTTTTAGATTTCGAGAGGCCTGTAGCAGAAAATCCAATTGCTGTTGGGTAAATTCTTTCGATTTTCATCTTCTTCCACACCCAATATCATTATATACATAAGCACATTCGGATGTCCTCAAGGTCAACAGCTTAAACAAGGTGATCCAAGTACCAATACAGATACCAACTCATGCGTCAAGAGAAAGAATACACATTTTTTAATCACCTGGAGAGAGCATAGAGACAAAGCTTCTAAGCTTACTATCAAAGGAAATTTTAAAATCCATCGGACCATCCTGCACAAGTGCATGTTAATGCCTCCATTGTAACAATCTAAATAAACCTATCCCTATAATTAATTTTATTTATATTGAAGCATATATAGTATGTTTTCCACTGTAAGAAACTAAATAATTTCAAAAGTTACAAGGTACATGTTTTCCTAGAACTTTATTGGCATGTAATAACCAAATCTTACAAAATGCACTCATTTAAGAGGGCTTTTGCACGGCATGCAACCCAAATATATGCATATTCCTTAAATTGACAACATAATCTTGACATTTTTTCCAACTTGTCATGAAGTAAATCCCCCTAACAATAAAATGAAGGTAAGCTCGATAAAGGTTTAAGAACCTCGCAACAATTATCTTTGGAGCAGAACTAGGGAAAATGTTCAAATAATAAAAGAAGTTGCATGTCACTATTAAATAAGATACCTGTGAAAAACCTCTATGCTGGCACAAGAGATCACAGCCCTTGTGACAATCCTGCAGATGAACAAAGACATGAGACAACTTCATGTTTTATAGTGGTACCTTTTCAGTTTGATAATTTATAACATTTACGAATGAGCCTGCATAATATATGCAATGCCCACAAAAGCTTATGCATTGCATATTAGATACTCTCTGTTATTGTTCAATAGATATGTAACACAGTAGTGGTTTAAGCATTTACTCGATTCATTATGCAAATATACTCTCATAGTGTACAACCAGAAGACATTACTCTGGAGAAATCCACTGAAAATTAATCAGTTACAGAACGTGCTAGTTGTCCAGAGACAAATAAATGTTTCTACAACAATATGTTTCTGTTACTGCCAAAGAATGCCTGGCAATATAGAAACAGCAGATCCATTAAAGTGCATTCACAGATTAAGGATTTTCTTCCAAAGATCCATCAGACAATACATCTGTTTCTTCATCCTTATTATTCTTTTTTTCATCCTTTTCAAAAATCTTCACATGGCATAGCTCCTTGCCAGCTTCATCTGCAAAAATTATTTTCTTTTGTTGCTTTTGAGGATCGCTTGAAAGGCTGGTTCTTTTGTCACTTGGACGCTTCTGTCAGATGAAATAGAACAAATCAGTGAATAGAACTTTAATTTCAGCATTATACAAAATTACTTGTGGAATATTTAAAATTTTAAGGTTACCTAGCATACCATGATTTTACAAAAACGGTTAGAGTCCCGAGACAGCATGTTAATCCATCTTTTGGTTGTCTCCTCAGCTTCTAAAGCATTAGCAGTAGCTTGTTTTATCTGTAATGGGGCAAAACAAAGACAAATGTGAATACAAGCCATTTATATACAAAGAATCAATTACGTTTGTCACAGTATATCAGATATACATGTTTAGAAACCAAGATAAAAGTACACTACCTTCTATAGTGATTTGAAAAAGAAAACAATTAATCAGATGCACAAATAGCCCCTAGATGTGAATAATACAGTTTACAATAATGCAGCAAGGATTTACATCAAAGAAAAGGAAAATAAAGGAATACCTCCTCCACCGTGAACTTCGATGATGGACTAGACAAATCTGTTTCAAAGGTCAGATTCTGTTCAACAATAGTTCGCATTGTCTTCAGTTCTTTCAAAAGGTTGTGTGCTAAAGCCTCTATATCACACATCTGCCGCTGTGAAAATTCACTCGCTTTCTCAGATCGTACTTGAATAGAATAACATATATCGCATTTACATGCTGTTGGGCAGGAAAGACCATGGGACTTGAGAATGCCTTTGATGGATGGAGAGAGGGAAACTTCTCTTTGGACACCAACATCATTATTATCTGTCTTCTTTGGTAGCAGAGGAGAAGATGGAATGTCAAGACGATCAGCTAGTGAAGGGTTACAATGAAAACGAGGTCTAGGAGAATATCGAGGGCTTTTTGGAAGTGAAAAGGGGAAATTCCGTTGCAGGGTAGGACTTTTATTATGAAATGGGGATCCTGATGCCTTACCATCTGGGCTTTGCAAAGACTTTAAATGAGTATCGATTGATTCAACTCTTGCATCCATTGCATCCAATTCACTCAGCTGACATGAACTTTCTGCCAGAGATTTATTAGAGTTGCAAGCATTAATTAGCATAGAAATTTCCAAAACTTTAGGATAAAAGTAATCTCTCATTACAAGATTCTTAAATAAAACTTCATAAAAATTACCCACCTGGAGGGCGAGACTTCGTAAATGCATTTCTAAAATCCACAGCTTGAAGAAGTTCTTTTCGTGAAATTGGAGACATTGACTGAATAATCACGGAATGAGAGTAAGTTGTCTCTCTTGCTAACAGATCAAATACATTAAGACAAAACAGATTTAAAAGAGATTGACCCTCCTACCTTTCTCACGGAAGGCAGCTTTGCTGGTTGCTGCTGAAAAGAATCACCACAATTATCTTGCTCTATGTCCAGCCCATCAGGCACAAGAAGCTTGACAGGTGAAGTAGATGCAGGGTTTGCATCCATGACATTATATGCAGTTGCACTTCCTGAGTGAAAACTCTCAGACATACGCTCAACATTATGAATTACTCTACTCTCTGGCTTATCAACAATAGATAAACTGTCCATCTGTTTATCTCGAATCACTTCACCACTTGAAGGAAATAGTTTCACTTTAGCTCCTGGTGATAAAGATCTATGCTTTTGTACACAATAACTTTCTTCAGACAAAAGCAACAACTCACAACTCTTGGATCCAGAATTACAATCAACTGCCTCGGTATTAATAGGCAGCACATCACCTATGTGCTTGAGAGTATCTGCAGATGGTTCAACATCGACTAGAATTGGCACCTTCTGTATAGTCTGTTTATCAGACTCATTTTCAACTCGGTTCCTCATATTTGGAGACGCATCCAACTCCATCATTTCAACAGCATTTTGTTGGCAGTCAGCCACCTCCGTGGAAATGTTAAGCAATCCCAATCTGCATTCACTATTGGAACTCACCACATTTTCTGTAGATGGGATATCTTGACTAGAGTTCTCTAAATCTGTTAAGTCAGTAATATCTTGCTGTTTTTCACTTTCCAATGAAAAGATTTCATTTCTGGACTGCAAACATCTTTGACTGTTCTGTGAAGTAACCATTTTAGGTACCTTTTGTTTGTGACTCCCTAAAGTCTGACCTTGCTTGGGATCTGAAAACCCATCTTCTTTGGGATCTTGAATTTGCTCTCCTATTGTATTTTCTTCTTCAAATTCACACTTCCTCTTCTTGGCAGATCTTGAACTACATGAGTTATCCCTTTGATCAGAGTTAATGTCAAGATGGCAATTTGAATCAGCAGCAGTCAAGTTATCACCTTTTTTATGTGACTTTGCAGGACTAGCTTTCTTCTTCGCTTTTAACATCCGTTGAATCTGTCTTAAGGTCATTCCTTCTATGTCCATATCATCTTCTCCAATTAGAGAAGTCTGTTGGATATTCTTCACAGAACTACCATCAACAACAGTGTTCCTAGGATTAAAATGTTCATTCTCCTGTTCCAACTTGTCTCTACTGACATCAGAAAAATCCTGCAAGTTGCCAACTTCAATAGCATGGCCATCCACCTGTCTCTTATACACATCTCTGATGGCGCGAGGGAGGAGTGTTCCTAGGATTAAAATGTTCATTCTCCTGTTCCAACTTGTCTCTACTGACATCAGAAAAATCCTGCAAGTTGCCAACTTCAATAGCATGGCCATCCACCTCTCTGTTATCAAAACTTTGGGATTTTCTATGGGATGAATCACTGCTTAATGCTGCCAAGCTTTTGGTTTTCATCTGCGACCCACCATTTTTAAATTTACTAGTGTGAGAAGATGCTAAACTTTCATCTATGTCTAAGACATCTTCCATCTTCCTTACTTTGAAAGGGGTAACATTTTTTGCACAATTCGTAACTTTCACAACCCTTCCACTTCTAAGTGTTTTTATGTAATATGTGTCCAAATCACTTGAATCCTCGTAATGATCAACAGGCAATGTCAGTTGCTCAGCAGACTCGGCAGATTGTTCAGAATCTTTAGAACCCATCGTCTAATAAGCAAGGACCTGACAAGGAAATGAAACTAGTATTAATAAGCAAGGACCTGACAAGGAAATGAAACTAGTATTAATTAATAAGCAAGGACCTGACAAGGAAATGAAACTAGTATTAATAAGCAAGGACCTGACAAGGAAATGAAACTAGTATTAATAAGCAAGGACCTGATAAGGAAATGAAACTAGTATCAGAGGTTCTGCATTGCGTGGCTTATAAAGAAACTCAGATTTGTTTTCGATCAAATAACATAAAAAAAAATTGCAGCATACACCCAATAACAAAGAGAAAAAACACCCAAACATGCTCTGAGCCGAAGGTTAAGTGCTTGGGTTGGATCACCGGCAAAATCCCTGCTTTAATGGGGCACATAGAAACTTGTCTATCATGAAGTGGGTGTCACTGACTATAGAGACAAGTTCGACCAGCCCCACCTTAAACTTCCCTATATCCTGAACACTCACTTCAAGATTCAAATCCAATATAACAAGAAAAAGAATGCGACCAACCAAGAATTGATTCACCGGTGAAGTCAACAAAGTGTTAAACCATCCACCAGGGCTCCACTTTCATTGTGATCTGTCCCACCCAAATAGGATGAGTTCCAAAGGAAAAAGGGAAAATGCAGTGAAGAGATATGGTTCAATGAAGAAGTCAATAGAGTATTAAGCAGCCCACCAGGGTTCCATTTTCACTGAGATCTGCCCATTGCCCCAACGATTTGACATTAGTTTAAAAATATAAAAAAGGACAGGGGAAAGTCCGGGAGGATTTTGGCAAAATAGATACCTCTCTGACCTGGCCGTAACATGATGGCAATCTGCTCCATACAGTGGAACCCCTTGGAACATACGTCTGAAAGCATTTTCATACTAAAAAAACACGTTTAATGGAGCACAGGGCGACTTGTCTATCTTGAAGCGGGTGTCGCTAACGAGAAAAGCTTGACCGGCCCCACCCCAAACTTTCCTATATCATGAACAGTCGTTTCAAGATTCAAACACAATATAACAAAACAAAGAATGCATCTAACCAGGTATCAGTTCACTGGTGAGGCTGACAGAGTCTTAAGCTGTCCACCAGGGTTGCACTTTCATTCTGATCTTCCCCACCCTATAGAATGAGTTTCAAAGAGAAAAGGAAAAATGCTGTGAACAGACCGGTGGTTCAATGAAGAAGTCTAATGAGTGTTAAACAGTCCACCAGGTTTCCGTTTTTAAGATGAAGAAGTCTAATGAGTGTTAAACAGTCCACCAGGTTTCCGTTTTTACTGAGATCTGCCCATTGCCCCCACAATTTGGCATTAGTTACAAATGCCAAAAAGCCAGGCGGAAGTCACAGGGGATTTTGGCATAATATATACCATTCCGACCTGGCCCAAAGACAAAGGAAGTCTGCTCTTTGCAGTGGAGGCCCTTGGAACATATTTCTTAAATCATTTTATTACTAAAAAAATATGCAAACCACAAAAATTTATCACTCAACCATAGACAAGGATTGGGCTATTGAGCACACAAAAACTCACAGATCATGCAATAGCATGCAGTACTGCAGCACCTAACAAACTTCATCCCCACATGAAAATAGAAAATACCTGGACAAGAATGCCAAGCGCACTTTAAATACATTTAAATTCCTTTATAGGTATTGTAAATTGACACAGAAGCCTATATAGAACTAAACGAGACTCTCGATGCTTATAATGAGCTGCAAGGCAATGCACTGATACTCAAGCAAAACATAACAAGCAGTGTGAACCCTACCCATTAAGGGAAAAGAGTGGAGAGGAGAGAGTGGGCACCGCAAACCCCCTCGAAATGTAAACCAAGCAAACTGACTGTGAAAACCCTCCATTGACTATAAGCCGTTTGAACCGCGAACATTCGATCCCAAAACCCTAAATAAACCTAACCATAGTTTTCCCCTGATCCTAGCTAAATCTGTGATGAAGCCGCCATTAAACAACAAGACGCATGGAAAATACATTTCCAGTACAAAAACATATGAATTTTGGCTCAGATTTTGCCTTCAAAACGACCGTTATGAGCAGAAAACACGCACCTGTGAGAATCGGAGATCGCCGGAAGCAGAAAAGATAACGGTTTTCGACGAAATGCAGAAAAAATCGCGGTATGACAGGGTGGTGGAAACTCCTCTCGATTTGGCTAAAACTGTAAGGAGCCTCAGAAAAGATAACGGTTTTCGACGAAATGCAGAAAAAATCGCGGTATGACAATGGCTATAGAGCCACCACACGATAATAAAATGGATAAATTGAACGAAATTGAGCAAACGCCTGGAGGCTTATACGCGCGAAAAGATATGGCGGGAAGAGATGTGTCGATTCTCGTAACTTAAATTTATATATATTAACTATTTATTAGAAAAATTCGCTGTTTTTTTTTAAATAACTAGGGAGAATCCAAGGTTTTGAACAGAAGTCAATGGATAGCATTTTGCTGACATGGCAACAAACAGTTTATCCCACAGTTTTATTTCCACGTGGAATTGGCTCTTAGTTAGGTTATCTGGTCACATGCACCTTTATGAAAACGCTTTGACTAATTGGAATATTCTTGGTGGCTTGTGAAAACAAGGAATTTTATTTTTTTTTTCAAAAAATTGCGACTTGAATCAAAATGCAACAATTTTCAATGGGCTTTTCACTGAAATTTGGAGGTTTATCTTGAAAATATATTTATTTACTTATAGTACTCTCGTGTTCTAAATGTCTTTGGTAGTTCTCAATCCATTGGAATATTATAGATTTATTTATTAGTGGAAAAAATGCATTTTGAATAATACATAAACAATAAAAATGAATGGTAAATATGATTACTTTTTATTACAGTTAAATTTTTATTTTCATTTTTATTAATCAAACAATCATGACAAACATTTAAAAAAGGAAAAATCAGGTTTTTATAAAATCAAAATCACAAATTCTATTATAAAATATATCTTCTAAGAAAAAATACAAAACTTATTATTCTATTGGAAATAAAAACAATTTGTACTCAAAAGTTTTTTGGAAAAGTAATGTGTAATAGGGTTTAAGAGGCAAAACATTTTAGCATAATGGCTCACTATAAAACCTATATACTCAAATTATAGAAAATTACTGTAAAGATCATGTCATCTTCCAATTAGAACTCTCTATGAAAACCTACATACTTAAATTATAGAAAATTACCATAAAGATCATATCATGTCATCTTCCGATTAGAACCCTGCTATGAATACTTACATATTCAGATTATAGAAAATTACCGTAAAGATCATGTCATCTTCCAATTAGAACCCTACCATGAAAACCTACATACTAAGATTATAGAAAATTACCGTAAAGATCATGTCATCTTCCAATTACATAAAGCCGTCTTCCTCCAAACTTTCTTTAGATACATAATATATAAATAGGTTATAGACTTTAATATATGTATATATATACTCACATTAATTAGTGCCATGAGTTCCTTCTACTTGAAGGAATTAAATTTTCATGATTAACTTCACGCATATATATATATATAACCAATTAAATCGGGGTAGGGTATGTATACCTCTTTTATCAGTCAAATGTTGGGCTCCCATAAAGAATGAAATTAATGAGCTAAAAAATTTCCTTGATCCTAGTTGTACAAATTTTCACTCACTTATATAAAAAAATATTCAATTTAAATATCAACAAAACCCAATTATAATTAATTATTATATTAATATACATAATGCCACATTTAATAAATACACTAAACACTATACAAATATCAAATTCCATATATAATGGTGTTCCATTGATGATATATATATATATATATATATATATATATATATATATATAT
>CBVK0100240663.1:0-13428 GCA_900067695.1 Picea abies | reverse complement strand
AAAAATTCCCTTTCTACAACATTGTATGATTGAATGCAATCTACTGCAAATTCTTTAACATAACCCCCTAGTATGCTATCTGACAAAAAATAAACTACTCGAGCAGTTGGGTTAATTACCAAACTCAACTGTCTTACCAATTCAAGATTCCAATTCCTCGATGCTGCAACGCTATACCTTTCAATTTTTTCTACTAACCTTTCTAACCACTCGATTCAAATATTTGGAAATTCGCCAAATAAAATTTCATGCAGATATGTGTACACATACCTCTGCATCCATTGCTTGTCACTCATCTGAGGATTCATGTTCTTTTTTTGTGAAAAATCCCATTCTTTTGTTTCCAACCATTCTATGATCTCCTTCTTAGTCAACCTCCAAAACATCCCCTTAATTGCAAATTCCAGGTCCTGGGAACAAAACCATTTGTTGGCACTATGCATAGTTTGTAAGATCCTAGGTTCAATTCATCTATGACCAACAAAACCCACCAGACACCCGCACTTTCGACATCAACTGCTATAGAAGATGAAGTCTCACCTGAAGTATCTATGGGGACTGTGAGAACCCGGTTTCTGCAGTCTTGTGGGAACAAGACGTGATCATTCGGTTCTATTATGTTCATCTTGTTGTTCTTCGGTGTAGGTATGTTAGGTTTAGTTCAAGTCATTTTAGTTCTGTTATGATAAGCCTATAGTTATTGAATGTAACAATATGTTGATAAGGAGAATGAATAAAGGAGTACATAAGTGATGATGTTGAATCATTTTTTTCTTGTCTGTAATATGTTTTCTTATGGATTATGGATGGTTTCATAGTATATTAGTTGCATCTCATATTGAATGTTTTGCGCGATGATCATAATTGTTACATCCATCAAACATAAATGAATCTAGAAGATATTGATGGTATAAATCTAAATCTTAAGTAAGTAAATACTAAATAAGAAACAAATCATGCACACTGACATAATAAGAAAGAATGATCCAAATGATCACCTCTTGTTCCCCCAATACTACAGAAACCTGGTTCTTGCAGTCCCCATAGATACCTCAGGTGATAATTCATCTGTGCAAGAAGGTGGTGTGGAAAGGGCCGGTTTTTGGTGAGTTTTGTTGGTCATATATGAATCAAACCTAGGGTCTTACAAACTACGCATAGAACCAACATAATTGTTATGATATGCAAAAAAAAAAAATTGTTGCGTGAAAATTAAGAAATTTGTAGGAAGAATGGTCTTGGATATGGCATGGATGTAATACCATAACGAAAGTTGATTCCTTCTGTTGCACAAGCCAAAATTAATGAGCATAAAATTCATTCTTTGGAAATTATTTTTTCTCATATAAAACATATTTGAAAATTTATAATTGGAAATTGTACCATGACGTCTCATATTGAATTGCATGCATATGACGTAGATGGGATGATTGCCACAAGTTGTATATTGGTATTCGAAGTATAGTAGCAAGTTGACACTCATATGCACAAGAACACCTTGGAAAATGATGGACCACCTAAGGAACTGCATAACAGTGAAAGGGATGCATCAACCTAGAGGGTGAGTATATCATGAAGAATCAAGTTGTCAGGCTTGATGCAGAACCAGGTTATCAGGCCTAAAGACTGAACTCATGTGTGGGAGTTTCACTGTCGAAGAACCAGGTTATCAGGATTGAAGAGTGAAATCTTGTGTGGTAGTTACATTGTCAAAGAACCAAGTTTTCAGGCCTAAAGAGTGAACTCCTTCATCAGTTGCAATGGAGCAACAAGGTCTCTATTGTTATTTATTGGTATTTTTCCTAGTAGTGAGTCCCTTTAGTTCCCAATAATGAGATTCCTAAATACTTGTGCTAAAGAGACCATGATAAATGAATGGTGCAACCCAATGGAATGAGGAAAGTGAAGGGGGAACATTCCTTGGGTCAACCTTGATAAACGAATGGTTCATTCCTTGGTTTATCCCTGATAAATGAATGGTACATTCCTTGGGTTTGGCAAGTCAAGAGGAAAAGAGATACTGGAAATCGTGATAGATGTATGAGAATGCTAGTGGTTTATGTGTATGTTTAGGGTAAAGGTTCCATTCTATATATGATTTGGGGCCAGAGAACCTATATATTTGTAATATTGGGGCCAAAGTTCCTATGTAATGGTTTTTAGGCTGGAATGTCTGTGTGATTTTGGGTTTAAGATCCTATATGTTGATTAAAGGTCAGGGAGCCTAGAATTGTAATTCTATGTACACTGTATGTTGTTGTGCACTGAGGAAAATGAAAAAATAGGGGGGATGGGAATGTAACATCCCCAATTTTAATTCCCATGAATTATAATGTAATTGTATAAATAGGATTAAGCTTCTGAGCCGAAGTGTTGGGGTGAAGATCCCATATTGATTTAATGTGGCTCAGGGATGAATTGTGTAATATGTGCATTAGATAATTAACAAAAATAGTAATCATTGGTTGTGATATGAATGGAATGAAGAATGAAGTGGGGGATATGATTTCACAAGAGAGAGGGGTCCAAGGGGGAAATATTCAAGGGTATTAATCTAACACACTTTTTTGAATTATTATCATTGTGTATAACCTTCTATTTGTTGTTGAGTGTTCGCAAAGCTAGTCATTAAACTCATGTAAGACGATGGGTGTGAGGAGTCACATCCCATAGTTATTGGGAGCATGAGGATGAAGTATTATCATCTTTGGGAGGAGTGTGAGTCAAGAAATTAAGGTAAAGAAAAGGAAATTCGTATGCAGAAAGTAGACAATTTTTACATTACAGATTTTGGCATGGATATTGAATCGTCATGTACACCATGGATAGTTTCTGTGTGCAGTGATAAGCATGTTGCGTATGATCTATGAATGGTTTTCATGCATAGTAAAAAAGAGGTTTCATGTGTGTTTTGTCTCATTGAGAGCATGACCTTCATGATCATTTTGAATGTCATAGATTCTTTTAGTTATATGGTATCAGACAATAGATAAATCCGAGTATAATTCATAGCTTATAAGATATAGGAACTTAGTTAACTAGAAATTTTTGAACTTATGTATATTTTCCATAAGCAATTTTCTCCGGTTAAGCTGGAGGAAGTTACAATGGGAGCCACGAATGAGATCAATTTGTGGAGAAATAACCTTGAAGTTTTACAGACCAATCCCTTCTCAACAATAAGCCATAACTTTATGGAATGTCAAAAACAATAATATTGATGACCTAATGGACTCTAGGATTAGATGTTATCCTAATCATAACATCTCTAAGTTCACCTCTTAATTTCACATCTGATCTATCTAATTGTATTATTCTAGTAGTACTCATTTGCAGGACATAATTGATTCTTTGGCAGACCGAGTATGGCATGATATTGGAGGAAACACCAAAGTATGCTATGCAGTTATGCACATTGAAGTTAAAAATTTCAAATGTAAGCAGGAAGGGTGAGATATGGGATGTTGAATGAAAGCCTATACTGGTTGCATTTATAGCAGTTTTGATTTCAACTTTACTTTTTTCCTCTGCTTCAATAGTTTTAAAAATGTTAATGGCTACAACACTGGTCTTCTTTTGAGGGTCATTGGGGTTAAAAGTGCCAAGAATCAGATCACATTGTTGGGGAATTGTGTACATATTATATAAAGATATTATAGCTTTGGTTTTCTTAATATATTTAACAACATTATAATCCAAAGCATGAGTTTTAGGTTTACTTGTTGTTTGCTTATTCATGAGGAGCTAGGTTTATTGCTTGGTAATGGAGTGTTGGGTTTATAACTAGATGTTGTTGGGGTTGAAGTACTTTATTTTTTGTTGTTATATGGTGTATTGGTTCTTTCATTTTGAGTAGGAGAAATGGGATTTATTCTTCTAAGAGGAGTGCCAATTTTCAAGGGGAGTGGAGCATTGGGAACAACACCTTTGTTGTGTAAGTTGTAATCTCAGGGGGGGGATTTTATGATTTGTGTGTCCCCTATGGAAGCCTCTTCAATATATTCCTCATATAAATATATAAACCAATACCATAGGAACATGGAATATTCCAAGGTGGTTTCCTCCTTTTCCACTTCCTTGGTATGATCATCATTGATTTCTTGCTAATCTAACAACTGGTTAATGAACAAGTTCATAGAGTTGACCCATTGAGGACATGTTTTCTCAAAATGATTCTATTAATGATATGAACATAAATTATCCATGCCAAATTCATACCTATTTAAAGTAAGAGTTGGGACTTATGAAGGATTTGACGGGTTGACATTCCTCTTAAAGAATGGATGGAAAGGTCTAGTATTTGAAGGTTTTTCCCTAGTGTTTTTCTTAAGTCCTACTACTTCATTTGAAATTTTTTTAACCAACTTAACTATGTTGTCTAGGTCTTTGGGTTATTTATCAGGATTTTTAGTTAAGAGTAAGGGATTCTTCCCAAACGATTTGGTTTCTTCATATGCAAGGTGGATATCTAAAGAAATCAATTATTTTTCAACAACTTTAGCTTACTCAAAATTTTGGGCTAAGGAAACCTTGCCAAATGGTTTAATGAACATACCTATAGAGGGAAGTAATGCTGAAGTATAATAATTTGCAATCAAAGGTTCCAAATGAGCAGTTTAAAAAATGAATATTTTAAGGACTGTAGTGAAGCATTGGTTGAATTCCTTTACTCTTTTCTTTATTTTCCATATTTAATACCACTAGTTCTTTGAATAGGGTCGTGGGAGTTTTCTCTTCCCCAAATTTTCCAATGAAGTATTTTTTGAAGTCATTCTAGCTAGTTATAGAGCTAGGTGGGAGGTTAAAATACCACGTGGAAGCCTTATTATCTAAGGTGTATGGAATGAGTCTACAGACCAAATCTTTTTAAAATGCATCAAGGAGACAGGTGGCCAGAAATAAATTATTTGCATGATCTTTTGGTGAGATGTATTTTTTCGGGTTGAATTTCGAGAAACATATCTCTGGATATTTGGGTAAGTCATGTAAAGGTTAATCTAGGTTTATAACACCTTGGGACATCCATGGTGGGATGAAAAATATTCTATTTCAATTTTCACCCATGCTATCTTCAGAATCAGATCTTGAATGTTGACTTTCAAAATTATTATCCGATCCAAGAGGAGTAGGAACATAAGGTATTGAAGGAATCTAGTCTAAGGGTAGGGGTATGGCCTATAGAGAAGTTTTGATCAGATATTATATGGATTTAACAAGAACATTGTTCTGATTCTTAGGTCATCTTATGCGTGTATCTCTCCTCTCGGGGAGTGCTGAAGTTGTTGGAAATTGGCCAAGTAATTTGGCATGCGAGCGTGTGATTCAATGTGTTTCAAAAGACTCCTCATTTGGAATGGGATACCAAGCTTTGGGTTGGTCTTTGAGACTCATAGAAGCACTCTCAAATGTGGGATTTGAATATTCAAAGGTAACAACTTGTTTGGAAGGGATATGAGGGAAACATTGTTGAACATAAATATTTTCAAGGGAATGGTCGAGCATTTGTCATGGGTTTATGCTAGCCATGCAAAACCACACCCTCCTTCTAGAACTAGTTTTATTTATGGGACAAAATTTCTCTTCAACAATAAGGGGTACTACTCGATACATGGTCCTAATTAACTATGCACCATTTGGTTTAGGATACCCATCCATATTCTGGCCGGACTGTCGTGATTGGTATGAGGGGTGATTGGATGGTTAGTGAATGAAAATGAAAATTCCAAATGCAATGTAACTAAATGAATATATAAATCTAATACATCATATCCTAGCTAGGAGAAATCCATAATAATCAAATGATTGGCTGAAAATGAAACTAATCCCTGCAAATAACTTCACTAAGATAGTTGTTATGAAGAAACAAAGTTAGACAACACATGTATGAAAATACATAGCAAGATTATTCTAAATCATGCTATCACATACATAAGCGATGCATAATCTCAAGGAAAAAGATAAGAAAGAATAAGTAAAGTTGCAATAACAATTCAATTTACATAAGAGTAATCTATAAGAAAAAAAGACATCTTACAACACATGTAAACAATACACAGTTGGATCAAAATAGTTTACAACAAACACCATTTACAAGAGTTATTCTCTCCAACAAAATTGGCCCTGAGGGCTTCTAAATTTTAGTTAACATAGAAATATCTCCAAAATATTTTAGTGGATGACATACAATGCTTGAAGAGCCATGTCAAAATGGCCCTCTTCTTTTATTTATATAAATTCTAGTAACTGCTAAAAATGTCTTCTTTAATTCCACAAGAAATAGTTACAAAAACCTTTTAGCTTCCCCCTCGAAGGATATTGACATGTGTAAGAATGATGAAGAAACTGATGGTAGTTGGAAAAAGAAAAAATAGAATATAATTGTCGGAAATCTGAATTTGTTATTTTGTCTTATTCATGGGTTCTTGTCTTAGGTTTTCCAAACTTTGTGTTGTTCGTCGAGTGATATAATACTATGATATGGAAGCTCCTTAAGGGATGCTTCATGGGAGGAAGAGTGTTCATTAAGAGTCTTCATGTCTCTCGCCAAGGTGGCCATGAATGCTTGAATCATCATTTGAACTTTCGCTGGTTGGATGAGGTGTTCTTCCATCAACCCAATTGTTACTTTGGTAGTTTCTTCAAATTTCTCTCATCTCTAGTTTATGTGTCGTTGGAATTTTTCAAGGAGCTAATCCATTGAAATGATTTTCCCGAGTTCCTTGATGGGAGGATGGTGACCCTTATGTGTCAAGACTTGCACTACTTTGTGGATTTGCATACATATTGCGAGCAAACTTGACATTTCCTTTTATGCTCTCTTCCCAGCTTATTGGTATTGATTAAGGGAAGCATGATCAATTCTTCTTTCCACCTCTGAGGGGTAGGGAATCTTGGTTGGAGCATTTAGACTCTTAATGATCCATATTTTTATGTCATCTAAGACTTCCCGGATGGTGGCTATTTAGGCATTCTTGACCTGCACTTTGTTATGCTAATCTATTATGTTGGGTGAAAAATGTTTCAAGACATGAATATGGAAATACAAATATATGATGGTATCCTCTAGTTCTTTCCTAACCTTTTCCACACATGATTTGAATTCACTTCGGCTTCCGTCATATTTCTTCACATTTCGAAGTTGTTATTCCATTTCTTTGATGTTGACTTCCTTTTCTGCATTTTGGTGGTTCTGATTCTTAAGGTTCCACTCTGTTGCTATGGTGAAGGAAATGTTGATGAATGCTATGGAAAGTGGGTCTTGGATGATGTCCTCTTCCACTGTATCCTCTATGAGGACTGATATTTGATTTTCTCCCGTGACTGGAACTTTCCTGACCTATTGTTGTACAATTCTACCAGTGGCTTTGTCAAATTTCAACTTCTTTAGGTTCACCACTTCTCTAGGCTTGCATGGCATGTGAATCCCCAACTCCATTCCATCGTATTGGAGGTGTTCATTGGGAATTTTTGTTGATTTTTTAGGGAGTTTAGTTTCCATAGGCAAGGCATCGCTCTTTAGAGCCTCTTCATCATTTTTATGTTTCTCTTCTTTGGCTTCCTTAGCTGCAACTTCTCCTACTTCTCTTTGTTCCACTTCTATTTTTGCTGATGCTTCCATGAAGGCATTTTGAGTTGTTTCTTGTTCTTCTCTTTCATCATATTCTTCTTTCTTCGTCGATTCCTTTGCTCCCACATTCTCTACTACTACTACTTCTACTATTTCTACTTCTGCTTCTGCATTTTCCTTGGCTTCTTTGATCTTTCTTTTCTTCTTAGCAATGTCTTATTTCTTATTTTGGACCTTTTCCTTTTTTCTTCTTTTCTTTTTAGCTACTAGTTCCTCCTCCATGAATGATTTGGAGCATGTAGATGTTGTTATGAAAACTTCCTTTACTACTTCTTCTTCTTTGTCTCTTTTCCATGATTCTTCATGGGCTTTCTCTTCATCAATAATTCTACCTAATGGTTTTCCCTACCTCTTAGAAAAAAATTCATCATATGTTCGATCACTGCAATGAATTTATTCTTCCTCCCATGTGGCCAAAGCGTACTCCCATGGGTGTCTATGATTACTGCAATGTTCCTTGAAAGATTTCTTTGGATTTTGTCTCTAGGTCCATTCTTCTATGAAGTGGAAAGATAACAGTATGTCGACCTATGCTTGGGCTTGCTTAATGCTTCTGAATGAGTATGAGCCAACCCACAATGGAAGTGGGGGATAGATATCCTTCTTGTCTCCATATAATGCCACCCTAACTTCATAGATCACAGTTTGATAGTATATCTCTTGAAGTACTAATTGGCCAGGAAACAATCTTGGGAGCAAATGGGGAGCTTTATTATCTCCATACTCTCTTATATAATTTGCATGCTCCATAAGGTACCCCTCTCCAATATTCTAGATTATTCCCAATGATTAGTCATACACGAAGCTAGTGTGTAGAATATGAGCTCATAGAGACGTGCTAAGAAGTGGTCTCAAATCTTGTGGTTTTTCATTATGTATTTGTGCACCCAGAGCACCTTGCAGTAGATATACAAAGATGGGTCGGTTGGTTGCTAGGCCTAACCCATATTGGGATATTGATGTCTCATACACATAATATCCAATAGATAAGAATATGTAAGAGACACAGCCCCCTAAGTTATTTCTAATGGATGGGGTATAAAAAATTTCACCTCTTTTCCTTAGACTCACACCCCAATCAAAGGCTTCCATTTTCTTCTACTCATCAAGATATTTCCAATGATATATAATTTTCCTCAATCATGATTCTGGGTTGAAAATTAAGGATATTTAAAATTCAAGGCACCAAGGTACAAATAGAAATCCTCATAGTGTGACGTGTCACTCCATGATACAAGAGAATCTTTGGACTCAAGCAATCTGCATCAACCCAAAAATATTTCAGGTTTAAACTAATAAGGAATAATTGTCAAATTCCTATTGTTGGAATAGTTGTTGCAACACCCATTGCTGCAAATCCCATTTTTGAAAATCCAATTGTGGCAACACCTCTGCAACACCTGATTCTACAACATCTATTGCTGCAACAAATATTGCTACAACTTCCATTGCTACAACACCCATTGCTGCAACAACCATTTCTACAACAACCATTGCTACAACAACCGTTGCTACAACACCCATTGTTGCGACACCTCTACAACATCACTTGTTGCAACACTTGTTGCTACAACACATGTTGTTGAAATTCCTGTTGATGTAACACCTATTGCTGCAACTCCTATTTGAAATAACATTTTTACAACACCTGTTGTTGCAATACCTATTGCTACAACTCCTGTTATTGCAACACTTTTGCAGCACCTATTGCTGCAAGACTTTTGCAACACCTGTTGCTGCAACACTTATGTAGCACTAGTTGCTGCAACACTTCTGCAACACATGTTGTAGTGACACCTGTTTCTACAACACTTATGCAACACCTATTGTAGTGACACCTGTTGTTGCAATTTCGGTTGTTGCAACATCTATTGTTGTAACTCCTATTGCTACAACATCTATTATTGGAACTCCTGCTACTGTAACACTTGTTGCCGTAAAAACTTGTTCCTTCAACAATAATGAATTTTATGGTTTACCATGTAAGGATTCCTCCTCTTAATATTTAGACTTAATAAGAAATAATTGGTAAATTTGAATAATTACCCAGAGTTACCAACCTCCTTTATCCATGCAATTTTTCTCAGGAAACCTGATTAAAGGTATAAACTCATACATTTATTTATTTGAGATTATTTCTGGAAAATTAAATCTCTTGGGATCAAAACTTCCCACAATTAAAATTATGTTTTACCAGGACTTACTGCCCACCTAAGATCATGCAAATTTGTACTACTTTTTAGGAAAATGATACCATTTGAAATATTTACCTTTGGAAACGATTTTACTAAGTAAAACGAGGTAAGAATTACATTCTTACCATGTATTACTAAGACATAAATTAAACACAAAACACAAAATTCATGATTTTCCTTTTTATTTCTCATATTCCCGATGTTAAATATTTTATCCTTTTAAACACATAGCCCAGGCTTAAAAGACCATAATTATGGTCCATTTTTAATTTCAAGACTCTACCTTGTCAAGATTATCATGCTCATCATGCTGGCTGGAAGTTAAGAGATTTTACCCATACACCCACAATTATTTAGCACTCAACTAAGCCTTCCAATAAGGTCTTAAATCTTGACCCTAAACCAGGGACAACTTACCTCCCATAACTGATATACAACTTCAATATTAAAGGAAACAACACTCATTTAACATAAATTATTCATTCTTTCTTCAGATGCTTTGTGAATACTATATCAACTTAGTCTTCACTAGTGACACTTGGTATTTATTCATGCAAATGGGCTACAATTTCCCTACCACCACTTTGTTCTTACTCAGAGCTAAAACTAATCACTTACAACAACCATTAAAAATAGAGACAATCATAAGCAAACAACAAAATATAATTTTCCACGACTCTCTTCATATTTTTTAATCAGCCAAGCACAAGGAGTATCAATATCACTACTTGAACATATTATTAAATTATTCAAAACATGATTTAATATATTCTTATAATTACCAAAATAAAAATCATGAGCTTTTTTATTTTTATTTCAATTAGAAAATTGCAAATTTATTTCCCATTCTTTTCTTAATTAAAATATTTTTTTCTCTTTTCAATGTTTGGCCTATCCTCCTAAGGCCAAATAGAGGTCTGAAATCGTCTCTAACTTATGGGTTTAGCATATTTTCCCACGTCAGCAGAGTGGCCAAGGCCATCTGACCTATCTTCAGGTTTCTAACAACAATTATATTTCTCTATTTTCAGGTTGTTCTGTGAAGACAATACTGGCCTAGTATTTACTACTAATGCTTGGATTCTTATTATCCTACAAGTGAGTTGAGAGTGCTTAGTAAGAAAATATTGTTCTAGCATAGAAATGGTAGGAAAAGTATTATACCATTATGATATCAATTTAATGAAACTACATTCAATAGGTAAAGTCATCAACAAAATATGTTTCAGTTGTAAGACTCCCTTGAACATATAGTTTTTTCAAGAAATCATTTGACAAGAGACTAAATTCACACCACTCAGAACACATTTTTGAAATATTGACGAATTTAACATTTGCAAAAATTACACACAAAATACTTATCCGAAAGCTAAATTTTCAGTTTTAACAGTCTCCTAAACAAGTAATTTTTGTCAAGTCACCATTTAACATGAAACTGAATTCACACCACTTAGAATTTTTTTTTCAATATTGTTGAACTTAACAATTGCATAAAATTAAACACAAAAATACTTATCTAAAAGGTAAATTTTCAACTGCAACACTCTCCTAAACATGTAAATTTCTCAAGCCAGCATTTAACATGAAACTGAATTCACACCAATTAGAACACATTTTGAGATATTTCTGAACTTAACAATTGCAGAAAATTAAACACATAAATACTTATCTGAAAGCTAGAAAGTGTTGGAAACTGTTGAAGGGTGTGCCACTTTCCACCCAAGCATAGGAACAACTTTCATTATCTATCCTTGTAGCTGGCCACCCCCAAACATAGGCATAAATGTCATTGTCTGTCCTTGTATATGGCCACCCCCAAGCCAAGAGATGATTCCATGAGGAGAAATTATTTTTCATAGCAAATGAGAAAAGATGAAGGACATTCTCCTTCCTCTACAGGAACTTAGAAAACCAAGTCTTCGATCCACCAAGAAAGGGGTCTTTTTGTTGCCAAAAAGAGCCATATAAAATGACATACATAGCACAAGGGAGGCCTTTCATTGCCCAGTAGTCCCTCAACACCCTCCCCCCTAGTTCCTTTTTGTTTTCTCATCCAATGAATGAAAAATTTACAACCCTGTTTATCATCTTAATTTGACGACAATTGCCCATGATTCCTAGACCCAAAAAACATAATTCTTTCCTTCTCTCTATTTTGCTAAGAAGTAGAGGATTTTCACACCCTCTTCTCGGCTCAGATTTGGTCTCCATACCTAACCATGTGTGTCCCCCCTCAGTGTCCACAATCTTCCTCATTTTATTTCCTTATGTAGTAAGTTTTCATGGGTCCAATCCTCAGATTTGTGGGTCAGATAAAAAACTTCCATATGGGTACTCTTCCCATTCTCTCATTAATTTATTAGGAGGACCACCCAACCACTAGCTTGACTGGTAAATAAATCTTATGGGATAGAGGATAGTTTTGGTTTGAATATTTTAATTTAGTAGGGTACAACCTGATGGGGGTCATCTCAGCCAGGTTGGGTTACCACTCACCATTCTCTCTCATGACATCATAACCTGTATAGGCAATCCCTTTCAATAGTTATTCAACATATTTTTTATATTAATAACAATTACATTTAGAAAATGAGGAAAATAGGGGTATTACAATCCCCTCCCCCTTAAACGAACACTGTCATCGATGTTCTTTGCATCTCAACAACACCAACCACATTTCCATCTTCTAGCTGCTTCAACAATGTTTTCCTCTTCTTGGTATGGTCCTTTCCCAAACTCTTGGCATTTAGAAGATGCCTACAACAATTTCAAATGACATGTAATGTTGACATCATTTCAATGTATAAATGTCTATGGTTGTTCATAATTTAGTTCGAAATATATATTTTAGCATAATATTTATCTATGCAATTCATGGATCCATATCCGTATGGATGTCACATTTACTTGAATCACTATTTTCCTTGACATACCCACTATGCTCATTATCATATTCATCAAATAAAAAGAGTTATAAAAATATCCTCTTCCTTGTGGTCACTCACCTTTTAGGCTCAGGCTCATGCATCCCATACTCTTCTATACAGTCCCTCGGGAAATCTATCTTTCCTTTCAAGTATTTCTCGCACAAGAAGAGTCCAGAGAATTTCATTGAGTTTTACAGCCAAGGAATCCCTTTAGATTTCTTTGTCAAAGCATCCCTCTGACCCATGTTAACACAACACAACATCATCTATGGATATCATGGCATACCACAGGGTTCTCATGTCATACAATGGCCCTTTCATGATTTTCCCAACTTGACATTCATCATCTGTCCTTCTAGGATATATATATCATCTCACATGTATCACATGCATACAGTAATTCATGAGATGCTAACATCGATTTCATCAAAATTATTTTTCAAATATGTTACCCACAGATTTCCAATACCACATTTTCATTTCATAAATGTTTAACACAGGAACTAGATTCAAAAGTATAACAATTTGGATATTTTATTATCAACAATCATTGGTCTTCCTCATGGATTTATATTGTTTCCATATCCAAGATTGTCATCCCTACAATATCCATATTCACATGGCCAAGCAAGTTGTGTTGACGGGCGAAAATGACCGTCCGTCAACTGGGAGAGTGGAA